>VSMD01107190.1:0-89828 GCA_008750895.1 Mirza zaza
CAATTAAAAAAAAAAAAAGAGGTTTAAAAAAAAAAAAACTCCCTGAAATAGAGTGGGGATTTACTCTTTTTTTTTTAATCCTCAGAAAGTCCCTCCCGCTACCTGGTTTCTAAAGCAGACAATCAACACAGATGACATCAGGGTGGACGGCCCTGGGTGTCTCCCCGCCAGGGGCTCCAGGCAGGTGTGAGCCGGGCAGGTTGAGAAAAGATGACACTGTCTCTTTCCTTGGAAGGTGAAAACCAAGGAGGAGAAGCGAGGGCAGAGGCGGAGCCCGGGCGGGGGTGGTGGGGAATCTGACACCCAGCCAGCCGTTGGCCTTTTGGGTGAACTCCGCTTGCTCGTCTTGGCGGGGGACTCTGAGCTGCTCGCTGCGGTTGCTTCATCCCCGTCTCTCAGGTGTCACAGCCGAACTCACCCCCGGGGGCTCAGGAAGCCGCCTCACCTCCACGGAGCCCCCCGGACTTTCCGAGCTGTGTTTTGAAACCTGTTTGCTGCGGCTGGGCGGCCGGTGGCTTCTCCTTGACCCCTGCAGAGGGCGGGGGGCTTTCCCGGGACACACGTCTCGCACCCAGCCCCGCAGAGAGCAGCCAGCCCCGCTGCACAGATCGCACCCAGGGTCCAGATGCCAGGAGGAGCCAGACTCCACCCCCCAGAGCTGGCTCAAGAGGCTGAGTGAGTCACCAGGCCTGACCGGTGACCACGATGTCCCGGGTGAAGTGGGAGGCCTGGGGACGGGGCCCGCCGCAGGGACACGCACCACCACGGTGACTCACAGTTGGAGCCCGAGGGGAAGTTCCGTCTGCCAGTGCTCTGGAAGCCTCTGGGCCCGGTGAGCTCATCCCGCCGCCCGCCGGCACTCAGCACGGGCACCAGCCTCTCTCTCCCAGAGCCCCGGGTTTCACTCTCAATTACGGTCGCGGCAGAACTCATGCTCCAAGCCACGGCACCCCTCCCCTGCCCACCGCACACACGGCACAGATCCGGGGGAGAGCGTGTCCGCCCTGGGTGTCAGATTATTCATCTCTAAAAACAGTCGTTCCTTCCCCGTGACCTCACACGGGAGCCTTTGGGGCTGGTAAGGTAGTGAGACGACAATTCTTTGAAAAAAGTGTGCAACAGCAACGCAAGGCAGCAGGGCTGTGATATCACGGTTCATGACTCCCGCCCCGGGGACCCGGCCATCAAGGCTGCCGTCTTGCTCCATCTCCCTGGGCCATTGGTCTGGAAGCGGAAGAACTCGAGGGACTAAGGGGACAGTGTCCCCAGGAGCTTGGGAGGAGGGGGTCCACTGGGAAACACATCCGATCCTGGGAGAAGCACACAGGTACCGACTCCCCCACTCCCACGGCCCGTGCCTCCCTCTAACCCTAACCCTAACCCTCTCCTTTCTCCAGGTGTTTCCAACAGAGCACGCACACGTTTCTAGGCTCCATCACCAAGAAGGGGGGCCTGGCCACGGCCCTCGGCTAGCTGTCCGCCACACGCACGAGTGACGGGGAAGTCCCCCAAGGAAGGGCACGAGGCGTTCATTCCCTCTCGGGCTGTTTCCAGACCACGGGCAACCACAGGACGTTTGCTAACAACCGCTAAGCCCAGGTCCTCCCGGAAGCACTCTAGGAAACACACAGCATTTCAGATACGAGCTCTGAGGGTGGCCTGCCACACCTCGATGACGCCTGCGGCTGCAGATGGCCGACCCATTGGCTCCTGCAGCTGCCCAGCAGTACCTTCGTGGAGGGAGGAGGACGAGAGGGAGGCACGGAGGCTGCAAGGCAACAGGGAGAGCGCCGGAGAGCTTCGGGGAGACTGGGGCGGACGCACTCGGGCAGTGCTAGCTGCTCCTTGGCGTGCTAATGTCACCATCGGGTGTCCCTTGGGAAAAACGGCACCCTCACTGCCCTAACGCCATTGCGACGGGAGAACGGGCGCATTTGGTCCTCCCCTCCTATCCTATCCGTTTTCCCCACTCCCTTTATTTTTCCTTTCATTTCCGTCTTTTGCTGCTGGGCCTGCAATCTGCCGGTGTGAGCCCCGGTGGCCCCAAGCAGCAGGGAGACGAGAGCGACCCTTGTATGAAGCCACAACCCCAGCGCGAGAGACAATCGCAGGTCTGGCAGCCACGGCAGCTGAGGTTCGGTCCCTGAGATTCGTTATCAAGGCTCTTCAGCTCATCGCCACCGTACACGCGGCCGTTCTGTGGCCACGTAGCTGTTCTGTGGCCATCTGTGTGACTGGGCGGAAGGGAAGCAGGCACCCTCGATGTCCTCTGCCCACAGGCCACTCTGCTCCACCCTGGCCCCTGCAAAGGGGCCTTCCTAACGGCGAGTCGGATCACAGCACACTTTGCTCGAAGCCCTGCCGTGGCTCCCAGCTCCCCGGGAAGGAAGGCCCAAGGCCTCCAGGCTCTGCCTGGTGTGCGGGTCACTCTGGCCACCCCCCTAGTGCTAAGCTCCCCGCTGTGCCCCAGCCACGCCTGCCCTTGTTCTCAGACACACCACGCACCGGCTCCCGCTCGGCGCCTGGTCTCACCCTTGCCCTCCGTCCCACGGGATCTTCCCCAGAGCACCCCTCAGCCGCCACCCTCCCCTCCTCAAGCCTGTGCTCCAATGTCACCCTGTCTAGTCCACACTGTGACCCGCCCTCCACCCTCTCCCTGGCCCACACACCTGAGCTGCTTTTCCTGCCTCTGTTTTGTTTTCTCCCACCACCCTCTCACCTCCTTACATACTAGACAATTATTTACCATCCTTCCCTCTTTATCGTCTGCCCAGCTCCCCAGGAGAAAGCAAGCTCCGCGAAAGCAGCTTCAGCCTGTCTTGCTCAGCTCCTGGGCTCTGCCCAGAGCAGTCCCAGCAAACAGTAGGTGCCTAATAGATACCTGTTACATGAGTGAATGAATGACTGAAAGAACGAACAAATAAAGGAAGGGATCACTGCCATCCAGGTGGGGGTAGGGCCGTGCACCCCATGGAATGAGCAGGCACTCAGGGTGGGGGCTCCCGGGGAGGGAGAGGGAGGGCTGGCGGAGGCAGAAGGTGCCGTTTCCAGAAAGGCAGTGCCCACAGCGGGCCTGGAAATCCCCTTGGTGTCACTCATTAACCACCCCCTACGTGCACACACCCGGACTCGGGCAGCGCTGGAGAACGACTCCGGCGATGGACTCTCCTTCCGGGCCCGACTCCCACCCGGGCTCCCCACCAGCAGGTGCACGCCATGGTCGGGGCGCCCAGTCTGGGTTGCTAGGGTGCTAGGATGAGTGGGGGAGGGGGGCGGGGCTGGGGAGTGAAAAAAGACCCCTGAGTGACAGAAATGAGCCCCCTGGGCCCCCACCCTACCCTCAAGGTGCCAACTGTGGGTGAAGCCCTGCAGGGGAGACGGTGGGCCGGGGGGAGGAGCGCCCAGCCCCAGGGCCCACCGTTGGGGGATTTAAGAAGGTGACAGGCATAGATAGTGACACATGGAGGGGGTGTGCCAGGCACAGGAGAAATCCAGTCTCGGGGTGGGATACACGCCGGTGAGCATGGCTGAGAGCGGGAAGTGACGGGAATGAGACCGGCTTCATTAGATCAGAAAGTGGCACGTCCAAGACTGGGCTTAAGAAAGAGGCTTAGGGAAGACACAAATGGGATGACTTTGGGGTGGAAAGAAGGGACGTGCAAAGACTGGAGCCCCTTGTGGGTACCCTGCCCCCACCTGTGCCAGAGCCAAGATGGGGGGAGCAGCCCAGAGGAGGAGGAGGAAGGGGAGGGTGAGATGGACGGTTGCTTTGCGATAACTGTCAGGACTCGGTATTCTAGTGGATGGTAAACCCCCCGGCTGCGTTCCTTCCCCTCCACTTGTGTGGGGTGAGGGAAGATAAACAGGAAGGGAACGAAGGGATACGGCATCTCTTACGATCTCGACTCCTGATTTGTGTCATTTCATGTAACTCTCCATCTCCACCCCCACCCCCCGAGGAGACTGAGTATTAGCATCACCATCTTATGGATGAAGAAATTGAGGCTTAATAATTTACCCAAGATCATACTCCCACCTACTAAGATTTTTAAAACACAGAAAAAAACACCCTCTGACATTTACTGCGCGCTTGGTATGTCCCAGGCTCTGTGCTGGGCGCTTAACTGTGTATTCTCTCATTTCACGTCACAACATGGAAGGGATTATCTTTATTATCCACGTTTTACAGATGGGGAAAACAAAGTCTGGAAAAGTGAAGGCCACCGGCCCTTAGTCACAAACCAAAGAAGCAGGGGAAGTTGGATTCGAACCCAGGCCCTCCAGTTGACATGCTTTGCTGCTGCACCACATCCATCGACAGACACATTTGCAACACAATCTGTCGGGTTCCAAAACCTTGTTTGCATTGCACAGCACTCCCCCTGCCAGGCTCTGCAGGGAAATAGAGAGGATCTGTTGCCTCCAACCAAACATGCCCACGTCTGGGCTTCCAGCTTAGTACCTACGTCCGAGCCTCACAGCCAGCACTGCAGCTGCCTGTGGATGCTGCACCCAGACGGCCCTGGGCAATGCAGCCCTTGCAGTGGGAGGGCAGCCCCTTGCTCCGCAGCCTGCTTTATTGGGAGCAGACTTCAGTTGGCAGCACGCCAGGAAGCCCTGCTATCCCATGGACGTGTCTGCACTCCGGAGGGCCAGCAGGTGCAATCCACCTGCTCCCCTATCTCCTGGACCCCCCCGTAGGCCCTGACTCACCTGCCGGACGGTTCCTCCTGCACGCTGCAAGACCTTTGTGCCCTGCAGTGGACTCACGTGGAAAAGGCAGGTAGCAGGAGCTGAAGCATGGTGTGCTAGGGAGCTGGGACAATTCACTGTCACTAGACACAGCAATAGGCCACAGTGATGATTACAGGCTTTGAACCCCAGGCTCCCTCACTAACTAAAAACATGCTGCCTTGGGCAAGTGACTGTACCTCAGTCTCCCCATCTGTAGGCTGGGTGTAACAGGGCCTCCCTGCCGGAGTTGTGATAGGTACAAATGAGTGAGTCCAATTAAAAGCCAGGCACACACAGCCTGCCCTGAATTAATCGTGACCACTGTTTGTACCTGTGTCTCTGGGCCTTCTCTGATGGCTAATTGCAAGGCTCCTACCTGCCGGCTGCCACTCTGGTTGGCATGCAGAGGCGTTAGGGATGCCCCGATGAGGGAGGTGCACTGAAGAAGGAACAAAACCCCCAAGCCGGCGTGCAGCTGTGCTGGGGTTGCCACGCCCAATTTGCCTTTTCCTTGTGCTTCCTTCTTGGTTCAAAGCACCCACCGAGTCAGCCAGAGACCTCTGATTTCACCTAGAAAAATAAGGGAAAAGTTACATCAGGAAACAAGATCATGAAACTCATCTCAAGCTTAAATGTGGCAGAAGTGGTCCCTCAGTGCTCAGTAGCACCCTCCACCCGCAAAGGAGTTTAACAGTTGCTTACTCTTTGATACAGAAAACACCTACATTGATCAGAAAAAAGGAAGCAACCCTTTTCCTATGTCAATTGGGGACACAGCCAAATGAAGAATAATACTTTCAAAGAAAAATGGTTTATTACGATCACAAACTTGACCTAGAATAAACCAAGATAGAAATGGATAGTACTCTGGATAGTAATTTTTTTTCAAGCTATAACAAAACTCAAATTCACAAAGGACCTTTACTACAAAACTATCTACTTACTGCCACAGTCCTGAGCTGCTCTGTTTTCGTTGGGCCTTGTACTCAAAGACTGCTGTGATTCTATTTCTGAATTTTTTACGTTCTGACTTCACTGTACATCTGAATTCACGGAAGGGGATGACACATGAGGAGCATCTAGCTCCACGCCGGGTCCCTCTCAAGCCCTCAATAAATACCAGCGACACTATTACCAATTATACGTTCCTTTTGTGGCTTTCTATCTCACCCCATCCCTGCAACTCCTGAGCAAACGTGCACAGATATCAGCATAGCTGCTATTGTTATTGCTGCTAAAACAGATGTTTAATCTTCACACCCGATCTGTGTTCAATGTAATTCAGAGACCGGGAAGAGTAGCATTTCAAAAGGTGTTTAAAGATAATAGCCCCATTCTAAACTTCCCCATCATTAGGCCCAAAGAAATCACTCTAGACCCGTAGGGAGAAGAAAGAAAAAAGGGGGAAAAGAACACCAGCAGGTTTGAAACAGAAAATCTGTAACCTTCACGCATAAGAGAAGGGATTGCCTGGGTGGCGTTTTGTCCCTTCATGGGGCACACGTCACACGCCGTCACTCCAGGGTCTCTGAGCAGCTGAGGACAGTGCTGGGCTGGGACTCTGTCGCTAGTGCCCATCGACCAACGCCCGCCCCCAGATCGGACTGCGGGTCCCCCTGGGCTCCAGCACCCCTCCCCCAATGCCAGCGACACACATCCCCAGGGCCGGCCTCTCCCTACCATGTCCCTCGATCTTCTCCTAGGACCAAGCTCAAACGCACAGGCTGCTGACTACAGGGCCGAGCAACGTGACACTTTTAGCCCCGGTGAACCATATATATATATGTACCACACTTGGGACCTAACTGGCTGCTGGGCAAAAGGCTAGAACATTCATCAGAATGGAGAAAGCAACACCGCACCATATCCTCCCGCTCCAACCCCGGCATCTGGAGTGGATTCCCCATTTCTACGAGATGCGACCCATTTTCAGTTTATCATTAGGTGGAAACCATCCGTGATACACTCATCCATTCGAGCTGAAGCCCCAGATGAGTGGACATGGTTTCGGCGTTTGCTCCCCCAGGGGAGATGAGAATTCTAACACAAGTAAATCTGACCCTTCACCCTGCACCCATGACGCTTCAGTTCCGCTTCGAGGCGGAGATTGGGGACAGACAGTAATGGGACCCTATGGAGGGGTGATGGGGACAGGAGAGGAGAGGCCTCCAGCTGAGGTTCTCACTCTTGGCTACTCTTGGAATCACTGCCCCTCCTCCCCTGGGCAGCCAGAAAGTCGTACCCAAGCCTGGGTCCCACCCCCAGAGGCTCTGATTGGCACAGGGTGAGGCCTGGGCATTGGGTCTTTTTTAAAAGTTCCCCAGGGAAGCCGAGCGTCATCTGGAACGCAGCGGGTCTGGGGAAGCAGCCTGAGGGTCTGCACTTGCAGCACCCCGCGAGGAACCTCGGGCAAACCACCCCACACTCTCTCCAGGCACGGCTTTTGCCTCCGGGAAGGAAACCACCACTTTTCCAGGAGGCCCCAGAGACGTGCCCAGTCAACCTCTGCAGTGCCAACTGGGTGAGAGACATTACTCATATCCCAAGAGACAGATTGATGCCCCTCCCCTCTTCCCTGTAATCCCGAGCTAGGCAATCTGACCTCTGGCCTGAAATGCACCCGGAAGGATGACTACGTTCAACAGAACGGCTCGTTTCCGTTCCGGTCCTTAAAAGGAGTCGGGGTCTCTTTCCCGTTGGCTGTTTGCATTGGCATGGCGACCGGGGCCACCAAGATGCAGGGCCCCCGAGGGAGCCTGGCTGGCCCATGGACTTGACTCTGGCCTGGGCCTCTGTCCTGGGGAGCCCCGCTATGGCTTCACACACACACACACACACACACACACACACACACACACACACCCCTCCTCACCACGTAAGCTGCCACTGCGGTCCTCACCGTGGCCAGTGGCGGCGACAGGGAGTGGACGGCACTCCCTCCAAGCCAGGCCAACAGCAGCATGCCACGCCCGACACCAAACCTTAGAGGGAGGCCACAGACTGCAACTGGCTACCCACAGCCTGCCCCCAAAGGTCCCTCCCTTCCTCCTGCACCCGGCACCCCCCCCCCCACCGGTGGCTTCCTGACATCCCGGGGATGCTCTGAGCCATGCACCACCTAGCGGTTCCCAGCCCAACACTCGTCAGCAAAGACGCCTCCAGCCAGGATGGAAGGGATTTCTTCTCCTGGAGACCTTGGACTGAGGAACCGAGAGACAAAAGCCCCAGCAGATGGGGCCGCAGGAAGACATTCTGCCAGAATGTGTCCAGTCCCACGAACCCGCTGCCTTCTCCAGAGAGTGCAACAGGGACGTGGCAAGTTGTTATGAGACAGAAGGCCACGTGCTACAGGAGACCAGGGTGGGGAGGGAAAAATACATGGGATGGGGCTCGGGATTTCAACGCTTTATATTAAGGTAAGGCCAGGATAAGGGTTGCAGTTCGGAGGAATCCTTGGAGCTTCTAAATGGGTCCAAAATCAAAAGACTTCGATTAAACAGGCTGAGCAGCTGTCTGGAAGCCAAACCACAGGGTCCCATTTCTAGGAACCTACCCAAGGCTGTTGATGCATCCACAGGGCACCCCGATACATTCAGGGGCCCACGAAAATGCTCTTCTTTCCTTTAAAGTCTGCATGAATAAAATGACTATATTATTAATGCCCAGAAAACAAGGAATCCAGCCTGGATTCTATTCGTCCTTATACCATTGCAGTCAAAAAATATAATCTTTAATATTGTATTTTATTTTATTTTATTTTATTTTATTTTATTTTATTTTTTGTCCATGAACACAAAAGTGCCTAAGGTCACATAATTTGGCCCTGAATATACCGACTTCCCTTCCAATGTCCAAACTCGCCAGCCTTTAACCCAGACTCCTTGTCGGACGCCCCCACAGCTGCAGCTGCTGGAAGACCCTCAGTCCGGCCGGGGCCCCTACCCCCGGCGGTTTCGCACTGGTTTGCCCTTCTTACTCTGGGTTCTGTCCAAAGCGTTCCGGCTCCACGTCAGCCAAGTTCATCTGAGGCCCCGGCTCTCTGGGCCCGTTTCTGACCAGGCAGGAGCTCCAAGAGCTACACCTCCGCCCTCGAGTGAGAAGCGTAGCCTGGCAGGACAGAGCAGCCGCTGCGAGGTCCAGACACACACGCTCGGCCCCCTGCAGCATAAACAGCGAGCCGGCCTCACACCCAGGCCCATAAAAGGTCACTGCACAATCCGATCTGGCAACCGAGTGCCGCAGAATTGTCTGAGTCTCACAATGCATCCGAGGTTGGATCAACGGCAAAAATTAACCTGGATCTTTATTGGGCCTTTTGCCCCCCGGAGTCAGGATTAGGGTTTATTTATCCTTTTTATTTTCCTGTTGAAGGAGGGTGGAAGGCCTTCTTCTCTCCAGCTCACCCTCCCACCCCGACTCTATCCAGGCTTGGCTTTCGGACGAGCAAGCCGCCCAGCGATCTTCTTCACGCGCTCACCTGCCCCAGCTCAGCTAAAGTCAAACCAAGCACCAACTGGAACAGCTCTAGCATCCTGGATCAATGGAGGCATTCGTTTACACAGACTCAACACCAGGCAAACAAAAGAATTAACATTCCCACATGGCAATTTACCTCCTAGTTATTCAGGCCCAACTCTGAAATGTTGACTCAGAGAACACTGACATATACATATTTCCCTGAACGTTTTTTGCTTCCTCCAGCTCTTTCCCCCCAACTCCAGGAAGTCTTCCTAGAGGAGATGGTTATTGATAAGAGCTGGTGTTCATCTCCTTCGCTCATTAAACAGCTTGATCGCCAAAGAATCATTACCAAGACCAGCTGACACCAAGCAAGGATTATTCTTCCTCTAACAAAAACAAACATCATGGCAGGTCAGCAAACCTTCTCCTTTCTTTCTTTTGGTACCTTTCTGTGGGCTTCCACTGGGGAAGATAATTCCCTACCCAGACTCCTAAG
Organism: Mirza zaza; assembly: GCA_008750895.1. Lineage (NCBI taxonomy): Eukaryota > Metazoa > Chordata > Mammalia > Primates > Cheirogaleidae > Mirza > Mirza zaza. Next base: position 9,692 of record VSMD01107190.1, read on the forward strand.
TCAGCCCTGCAGTGACCGCATGCCCAGGGTTTGAAAGACAAGGCCCCTGTCAGTATAGAGGTATTTAGCACTCACACTGTATTAGGCTACGGAAAATGGAGTCTAGCGGAGAAATGAGGTTGTGATGCACGCATGCAGTGGCTGAGGCCACCTTCCCTACAGCTAATACCCATGAAATTACTTAAGTGTGCCTTTTTGTGGGGCTGACCTGGCTCAAAGAAAAAGCGTGTGTTTTTCTAGGGTTACATGTGGAGGCTACAGCATTTTGCTCTATAATCAAGGTGGCACGGACACCAAACCCCTCTACTTTGGGTTAAGATTTATCGTTTGTGGACAGCAACACGTAAAAACCATCTGTATAGGTAAGCATCCATTTATAGTGTATATGTGCGTGTGTGCATGCTTATATATTTTTTTTCAAGGACAATGACTTTATAGGGAAACAAACCAGCTCTAATCAACTGCCTTTGACTTAAAGCAATGAAAATGTTGTTCTCTTGCACCTCATCCATAAAGATTCTAGGTGACCCAGTTAGAAGTGGCGGAAAGAGGGACTAGAACGTGCAAACTTACTGTCGGCCAGATTGCAAACTTTGCAGAGTTTGAGCCAAATCTCAGACTCTGATTCCAAAGCGGTGGAGACAAGTGTGCACTTTTTGGAGGGACGCGAACACTCGTTTTATGCAGACTATATTGAGGAGTCTCAGAAGGAGACAGCAAAGTAAAATATCACCTGGAGTGTAGGTGACACTGAATATGGTGACATGAGCATCATTCTGAAGAGCTGTCCACCCTAGGTGTGAACAGTGGACACAGAAGATGAGTGAGAAAATGCCAGGGAGCCAGTAAAAATGCTGTAGACACGAGGGCAAAAATTCTCAGCATATTGTTAAATGATCAAACATCATGTCACGCATGCATGGGTTCCAGAGATGGAGAATCTAGGACTAAAACCGAAACTTGAACACTGACTAGCGTGTCACCATGGACACCTTCTGGGGGTGTCCATTTGCTCCACCGAAAAATGGGGATGGCAGTAGTGACTACTTCTTGTCCCCAGAAAGTTCTCTGAGATCACAGCTGTCATTTCTATTTGAGAATGTAAAATAGGACTATGCTTGTTTCTACACTGGTGCTAAATTAAACCATGCATTCGACTGCTTTGTATACTTTATGGACCATAGTAAGTAATCAATAAATGTAAGCTATTGCTATTACTATAAAAAAAAATTACAGAATTGCATAGGTTATAACAACAAACATGGAAGGAGAAAGCAAAAGGTTAACATTAAGTTATCTCTGGGTAGTAAGATTTTTTTTTTTTTGGGGGGGGGGAGAGACAGAGTTTCACTTTGTTGCCCAGGCTAGAGTGAGTGCCATGGCGTCAGCCTAGCTCACAGCAACCTCAATCTCCTGGGCTCAAGTGATCCTCCTGCCTCAGCCTCCCAAGTAGCTGGGACTACAAGCATGCGCCACCATGCCCGGCTAATTTTTTGTATATATGTTTTTAGTTGGTCAATTAATTTATTTCTATTTTTGGTAGAGCCGGGGTCTCGCTCAGGCTGGTTTCAAACTCCTGACCTCGAGCAATCCGCCTGCCTCGGCCTCCCAAAGTGGTAGGATTACAGGTATGAGCCACCATGCCCGGCCTGGGTAGTAAGTTTAAGAGTGATTTGTTTTCTTATTTTTGTACACATTTGAAGTGAGCAGGCATGATTTTGTGAGGGGAAAAAAAAAAGGCCGTGGTATTTTAAAAAATAGTAAACGTAAGATGGGCATTCATTGTTTTGAACTAGAAATAAAACTATACATGCGCTCTTTAAAAAAACAGTAAAATTAAAAGTTGCGAACTTGCTTGCCAAACCAGAAGCAGCTTGGAAATCAAGGATGCAGAGCTGCAAGCCAGACCTGGGGTTCAAGGTGAGACCCACAAGGGTTCTCTTGGGACCACCCGCACGACCCAGAGTGAGACCAAGAGCCAGACGCACCCAGACGGCAAGTGCACAGACAGGAGGGACCTCTCCCCACTGACGGACGCAGTCCACATTGACTTGAACGGTGAACTCGACCAAGAATCCCAACCCAGCTGACAGGTTGCAGACCACGAGGGTAGAACAGACCTGCTCCGTAGCATTTTCCAAATGCTTGTGCCATTATAGACAGACAGCTCTCGTGACACTGGCCTTTCAGTTCAGGACCTCTGGCCATGCCCCCTCCCCATGCTGTTTCACAGCCCCAGGCTGGGAGCAGAGGGCAAGCCCCACGGCCACAGCCTGCAGAGGCCACGCAGGAAACAGGGGGTCTGTGGCCTCATGTGAGCGTGGAAAAGAAAGTCAATTTGAGCCTGAGACCCAGGATCCCCAGAAAGCTTCCCCCAACCCTTCAGGCCTCCTGAGGTGGGTGGAGTGCAGGTGACAAGGTGCCCAGGCCTCAGTGGCTCCCCCCCTCCTCTCACTTGGCTCCCCTGCTTCCTCCTGGGTCCGGCACAATGGGGACTGGGGCTCAGTCCTCAGCCCAGTCTCATTCCCGTCCTTTCCCCTCTTCCTTGAAGATGCCCCAAACTCCTGCCCTGACCTATTCCCAGGTCCCAGTTTTCCAGCTGCATGCAAAGCAGGCTGATCACGGATTCCCGCCAGAATCTCAAATTCACCGCGTGTAAACAAAGCACCTCATGTCCCTCTAGATAGCGCTCCCGTCGGAACCTCTGAATTTCCGTGAACTGGACTCCACTCTCTCGGTCACCGGATGGGACCCTCTTCTATTGTAATATCTCATTAATCACCACGTCCAGTCACTTCTCCTCCAATCTCACTCATGATCCATCTTCTCTTATACCCCTGTGGCCTCGATAGTAGCTCGGGCCCTTGCTAACCTCAGGTTCTGGATGCTCCCAAAATAAGAATGATGTCACTGATTGAGCGTTTACTATGTCTCATCTCTTTACATGTGTTCCTTAATTTCCTCGGCAATCCTCCCTCACCTTGTATCATTTCTCACCTTGTCCATTGTCTTCCACTCACCTGCTCTTATCTCTGGGCTGCAAAGCTCCAAGCTCTTTGGTGCCTCAGGGCCTTTGCACTGGCTGTTCCCTCAGCCTGAAACTCTCTGCTTAACTCTCAACGTCTCCACTCAGACAGCCCTTCCCGGGATCCCTCCGTGACAGCCCTATTCCACGGGCCACCGAAACAGTACAACCCCTTGGTGCCCTTCACTGCGCTGAACCTAATCTGAAATGATCACATTTGTTTATTGCATTTTAGTTAGTGTCTCTGCCCATGAAACTGCACGATCCTCGAGTGCGGACAGCTCGTCTGTTTTGTTCTCCTCCGTATGACCAACACCTGAAATAGGCCCTTTTAGGGTTGAGGGGATGGATGGATGTTAGTATCTCTATGTAAAAGATAAGGTCATTGAGGTAGAGAAAAGTACAAAACTTGCTCAGAGTCACGTGGCTAGCAAGTAGTCGAGTCAACCTTTGCACTAAGGTCCTCGGGCTCCAGGGGTGAAGCTGAGAGCGACCTTCCCCTGTTACTGCCCTCACTTGGGCTACTTGACTTCAGACTTGCCTGTTGCAGTCCGTTCTGCGTCGTTCTCCCAGCTCGCCATTCTAAAACGTCTGCTCAACCATCGTCAACAGCTCCCTGCTGCCTTCCCACGTACAGACCAAACCCATCTACACGCTGACCCCTCCTCTTCTCTCTCCAGCCTTGTCTATAGGACGTCTCTACGGGCATCTTCTCTAACCTCTGTCCCCCACAATCCCTGCCTGCTCTGCCTCTCCCCAGCACTCTCCCTTGAAGCCCACCCATGTCCCACCACCAGGGACAAAGGAGCCTCCTTGAGTTTCCAGCCCTGGGTGAGAGTTCGCCCTTGAACCACAGCACTGAAGCCTGCGTCCCACACTTGGCAGTAAGCAGAGGATGACGGGGGGAGAGGCCATCCATCCTCACTCTCCAAGGAGATCCTTAGGGTGGATAATATGCTTCACGTGTCCGAGTTCCTAGAGCCTAGCACCGTGTACAGACCATTCGTAAGAATCGCTACAATGCTGGCCGGGCGCTCACGCCTGTAATCCTAGCTCTCTGGGAGGCCGAGGCGGGTGGATTGCTCGAGGTCAGGAGCTCAAAACCACCCTAAGCAAGATCGAGACCCCGTCTCTACTATAAATAGAAAGAAATTAATTGGCCAACTAATATATATAGAAAAAAATTAGCTGGGCATGGTGGGAAATGCCTGTAGTCCCAGCTACTCGGGAGCCTGAGGCAGGAGGATCGCTTGAGCCCAGGAGTTTGAAGTTGCTGTGAGCTAGGCTGACGCCACCGGCACTCACTCTAGCCTGGGCAACAAAGTGAGACTCTGTCTCAAAAAAAAAAAAAAAAAAAAGAATCGCCACGATGCACTGAGAGCGTGCTAGCCATGCACCAGGCTCTGGGGCCCTGGCCCTCTGTCCACTTATGCGGCCGACCTCCACAACAGCAAAGCTCTCTGGAGGCCGCTACACTGGACGGGCTCGGCGTGCTGCTCTTGGTGGCTTTCATGTCCCTCAGGTGGGTCTTTCTGGATCCATCTCCCTATGGAGCTGCTGACGCGGGTCCAGCTCTCGGCTTTCTCCTGGATCTCCCCTGAGCAGAGCCTCTGATTTAGGCATAAGGACAGAGCCCAACCCGCTGCGCTTTAAAAAAAATATCAAAAGTTTACGAGCCCATGGGGGTTTTCTCTTTTAAAACCACATCTTCGCCCCCAGGGATACCTACTGAATTCGGCATCCATCCGTCCCCACTGGCCACAGGGAGGCCAAGCAGCGCCTGGTGGGGACCGTGATGTCACTGTGGTCAAGCGCCCCTCCCAGCCCACAGAGGGCTGAACCACAGAAGGTGTCCTAGGCCCAGGGCCACCACCCTCACGCCAAGCCTTAGCCTCTGCGTCTCGGTCTCACCATGTTTAAATGGAAAATAAAATGCTCAAGTCAAAAACACTTTTCCGATGATATTTTAAGGAAAAATGAGATCACAGAAAATCAGGGAGGTAAGTAAATGGTGGGACCCCCAAGCAACATTTTTTTTTCAAAGAATCCCCTGAGAGGCGTGTTTGCCAGAATTGGGTGGGGGACAGGGGGGTACAGTGGGAAGACCTTAAGCCCTGGGGGCCACCTGGGCAGCGGCAACGCTTATGCTAACACGAAACGCCTACAGCGGTGCTACGAAAGCGCACGCCCTCCCTGGGAACAGCCGCGTCCTCCCTGACCCGCGAGACCCAGGTTTGCAGAAGCTGCCGGCGGCCCCCTTGCCAGCCAGGTCAACATCTGCCTCTGCCAGAGATGCCAAATGTTTCCTACAGCCACCCCGAGCCCAGCTCACCGAGCTATGAATAGTTATTAACGTTAACTCTCGGCATTAATTAAAAACTGCCCAGCCAGGCAAATTCTCATACTTTTAAAAAGTCATTTGGGTAATCGCCTTTCCATGCCGCAAACTTTCCGAGCGACTGACAGGTTGACATTTCACAATGTTGTTTGTTTTAATCAAGTAGGGGGAAAAAGCCAGTGCGGTTCCCCGCTTCGTTTTTCAGGTGCCTTGATTTATTGATTGGCAAATCCCCACTTAATAGCCGTACAGCTCGGCCTGGGGAGAAGGGGGCTCCTGCACCCTGGGTTGGGGTCTGGGCTGGGGAGGGGGGACATGGCCGCAGGGCCTCCACCCTCCTTCCCCCAGCACCCAGGCCACACGGCAGGACCTTCCGGCCCCTACCCCAGGCCCTCACGTGGCCACCCTCCCTAATACCGTGTTTCCCCAAAAATAAGACAGGGTCTTATATTTATTTTTCCTCAAGAAGACACCCTAGAGCTTGTTTTCAGGGGATGTGCTATTTTTTTTTAGGTACGGTACAACAATCCACATTTATTCAAATATAGTCAAGTCGTCTTCTTCTGGAACATCATCGTAACTCTCCAAACCCCGATTTCCATCCTGAATTTCTTGCGACTCTATTTCCTTTAGAACCATTGGCCCCGATCTCTCATGGCGAGCAATAGAGCTCTCATTAAATGAGCAGGGCTGGCTTATTTATCAGAGATCCAGTGAGCACTGGGTCCAGTCTGCACAGTGGAGCAGAAATGATCTCTCTGGCCCCAGTAGGAGACTGCTTGCTGAAGCTTTTCCCTTGTCCCCTGGTGTTTGTGGGGGGTGAGAGAGGCCCACAGTGCTGAGTAAAATGGCAGCCACAGCTTTCCTTCTTCCTCCTGGGGACACACAATACCTAAAGCACAGCATCCCACTCCTTGCTTCACTGAGGAGACTTTCCCCTCAAAGCCTCAGCTTGCAGCACACACAGGATGGCCGGGACCTGACAGGGGGAGCCGACCTTGTTGGTGGGGCTGCCCGCACCTTTCCTGTCACCTGTGGGATAGTAGCTGTCACGATGGGGCAGATGAGAAGGGCTGCTCGGCTTCTTTACCGCTCTGCAACGAAATGCATGGGTTGTTTGCAGATACGCTGAGCAGCCACGCCCATCACTAGGTCTTATTTTCGGGGTAGGGCTTATATTGCACAAATGCTTAGAAATCCTGCTAGGGCTTATTTTATGGGTAGGTCTTATTTTGGGGGAAACACAGTAGACAGGGCAACTTCTGAACCTACACCCAAGGCAGTGGTGCCGGTTCAGCCAACTCAGGAGCCAGGAGGCAGAGTGGACTGAACTCGATGGTTCTCCAGCCTGTTCCTTTATAGCCACAAAGCCTAGAATCAGGCGGACTGTATGAGTTTGAATCCTACCTCCACTGTTTATAAGCCTTGGAGAAATGCCTTCACGTCTCGGTGCCTCCGTTTCCTCATCTATCAAAAATGTGTGTAATAACAATACCTACCTACAAGGCTGTCTTGGGGGTTGAATCAACTAATATTCATAGAGCACTTAAAACAGTATCTGCAGTATAACAGATGCCATATTTGTGTTAGGTTAGAAATCCTCCCTCGTCCCTAAGAAAGTCTAATACAGAACACCCCAGTGGTCAAGTGGAAACAGAGTTGGATGTGGCCTGGGTGGCCAGCTGGGCCTCGCACATCACTCCTGTGTCCTGCTTCCCAGGTGCCACTGAGGCCTCCCCAAGGCCCAGCAGGGGCCCAGGGCACCCACTTTGAAAGCCACCACTCATTCTGAGGACTAAACATCCTCAGCTTTCCCCTGGACACATAAATCTGCCCATGCCAAGGAGTCTTCTATGGAAAGACGATCAGGCTCTCTTGGAAAGGCCACAGTGAGCACCCCAGCCTGGCTCTCCAGCCGGCCCCCCACCCTCGGTGTCCTGCACACGGCCGGCCAGGGTGGGGGCTCACGCTGCCCCCGCCCCCAGTGCACCATGGTCAGGACCACACTGCGGCCAGCTGGCCTCACAGACACGACAGCGGCAACCACGCACCCCTCCAGGGAAGAACTTTTCTTAACGGCAAAAACCATCACAAAGCCCTCAAGCAACCTTGTGACAACAAAAAAAAAGGCAGAGGCAGGCAGAGACCTGTATCTAAACTCACCGGCTCACCACGAAGGCATCTCGGGGTCAGCCCAGCACCTGCTGCGCACCAGGTGTGTATTAGACCAGCACCAGACATGCAAGGAAGAGAAGGCAGGTCCCAGGCTCCCCAGGGGCCAGAAACCTCGTAGGAAAGCTGATACTAACTAACGTGCATACGTTGTGATATGGATTATATACGTGTATATATTTCTAGATATAATATATATATGTAATATACAAATATGCTCAATGGGCACAATGAGGCTGAGAGAGAAGACGGCTCCTGCCTCCCTGGGTTGTGGGGTGGGGACATCTGGGCTGGGAAGGAAGGAGATGGCCACAGGGGTCACTTGCCAATAGGTGACCTTGGTTATTGGAAAGGAGAACCCTGGGCCTATCTGGGCACCCATGACAACCCCGGTAACTCTTCAGCTGTAGGATCTCGGGCACCTCCATGCACGCACACCACCAGGCAGGCAGACAGGAGGCGATCAGTGCACCGCCCAGGAGAGAAAGCGAGGACACCTGGCAGAGGTTGGGTCCGAATGAGGCCGTGGGGAGATGCTTGGCTATGCCCAAAGTCGGACAAGCAAGGGGCCTCAGGGGAGCCCAGGGACAGTGTGGCCTCAGGCCTGCATTTATGCACTTTATCATCTCCATCAGCAAAATCCGAACCATCATCCCTCGTCCCTCCTGCCTCCCTGGGGTGTCTGGGGACACATGAGAACCAAGCTGGCAGGTGGGGCAGAGGCCGAGGAGCTGAGATTTCAGAAGAAAGGCCAGCTAGGAGCAAAAGGACGATGACTTTAGCTGCGGAAGCCGTGTGTGGGCAACAGTTGAGGGTTTCTCTGGGTTTATCAGAAAATCCTAACAGAAGAGAAGTTATTTAACAGAGACCTGGAAAGAATGTGCAGATATATTTTAAAACATTGAACTGAAATCCTAAAGCCCCGTAACAGGACACCTTCTCTGCCGGGCTCAGCTGGCTTTAAAGCCTCGTGCTGTGACCGGGAGCCCCATCGGAAGGTGGTTTAACATCTGTCTTTTGAGCCCAAGGCCACCCCGGAGCACATGACAGTGAGCCCCTCTCAGGACCGGGCAGCCGGGGACCCCAAGCCTGGCTCCTTGTTTGAGACGTCAGAATGTGATTTTCAGAAACGGTTACTTAAACCGGGAGTCGGAGCTAAGACGAGGACGGGAGCCTCAGTCATCCCATGCTGGGCTTCCGAAATGGGACCTGTCGGGACGCAGGCTGCACACCCGCCAGCCCGCCGACAGGCATGATTAGCCCGGGAGGAAGGAGGGAGGAAGGAGGCAGAGAGCAAAGTGAGAGGTCCAACCTTCCTGCCAAAAGTCTCAGAAACCCAAAGCACATGGCCAAACAGCCTCTCACAGAGTATCAGTTTGCACACTATGGCACATGTGTGTAAGGGAGCACAGAATGAACACGTGCCTTGCCTCCCAAGGGTACAACTGGACATAGCCCAACTCCACAGTGCACACAACACATGTACACATATAGGCTGCTGAGTCGTGCATTAAACCAAGACATGTGCAAGCAACATTTTATCAACTTATACAAGTGAAAGGTCAAGTTCATAATGGGGGTGGGGGTCAGAGGAGACTTGGGTATGCCAATTGCCTTAAATGTTTCGTAAAGAAATAGGTAGAATTTCACACTAATATAGTATCAACACAAGCTTAGCTCTACTGGTTTCCAGTATCCCTTAGTATATATTCATCTCCTTCTACCCAGCCACTCAGAGACCCCAGATTTTCTGCCTGCAACCCCCATGGCTCCTATAAATGTCTAGTATTACAAGAACTTGTAGACCTACCTTTCTGTCCCTGTTAGGATTGAAGGCACGGCCCATAACCAACTCATCTTTTCCTGTTGTTGGATGAAGGTGAAACATTTCAGAGTTTAACCTCAAGAAATCCCACTCCCACAAACTTCCTCCATTTAGTATGAGGTTACAGATTATTCTACTGTCTTGTGTGTAGCAAGATGCAAGAGAGTCCAATTCTTCCACCATCAGATTCCAGGCTACTTCCAATGAATAGCAGGCAAGACTTAACATTGTATCTATGGTCAAAAGATTGTTGGGAGAACTGAGGCTGTAACTTTTACCACTACCCACCTTAGGAGCCTGTTACATATTTGCCTTATTTATATCTTTACAAATTGCATACATTAGATATTTATTTGCACATTGTTTTTTTCTTCTGTGGTTATCTACAGTCAATGAAATATGGGCGCCCAACTTTGGCATAAAGGGAGGCCAAAGCCAAGCCTAAAATTCAGGTCTCCCAGGCCAGGTGTTATCATCTAGACCTCAGGGCCTGCAGGATTCACACTGTCCTCCCCCTAGAAATGTCGTGGCCCTCTTGTGCAGACATTCACACCAAATGGGCCTTTCAATAGCCAGAAGGCTCTGGCTATTCAAAGACACTTGGAGAAGACTCCAAATTCCCAACATCTAGGCATTTGAGAATTCATGACCAAAAGCAAATGCATTTAAAGAGATGCTGTGGTGGGTGACAAAACATGTAAGCCCTCTGAGCTTGTCTGCAGGAAGTGCCAACTTAACCCAGCCACGGGCAGCTGGGGCCACCTCTCACACAGTCAATGCTAGAAAGAATTAGGGATTCACCTGACACTAACACCAAATTGTAACCCAGCACTTCTAGACACCTGTCAAGAAAGCAGAAGACCATACCTTACTGGTTAAGAAAAATGCCCCTATAATCAATTATTCAGCTCTGCAGTGACGACCACCACCACCAATAAACAGAACTGATGATGCTGCTTGCATTTTTTTTCTCCTTCTAAAATAAATACACCATAATCCCGCAGCTCAAAGCACAGTGTAAATTTGAGAGATCAATAATCAGGCTTCGATGTTAAATAACAATCCTTTTTCATTCCCTCCTTTCTCTGGAAGTAGCCAAGAATAATTCACAGTCAACGGGAACACAGGAACCCAGAAAGCACAACTGCCCAAAAGCAGGTGGGGTTTCATTTGCCGGATATCCCATGCCCCAGCTCCCACCCGAGAGGCTCAAATACTGATGGGGCATCCACGGTGTGTCGGATGCAAGATGCCGGGAGCTGGGGCTGCGGCAGGGATAAAGGCAATATCAAACCTCTGCCTGTGAGGCGTGTGTTCCAGGCAGAGACACAGGGCATACGCAAGTAATCACAAACAATTATACATCATGACATTTCTGCAAAGAAGAATGATACGAGGGCAGGAAGAGCGTTACAGTGACGGCAAAGGCCCCTCGGAGGAAACGATGCCAGGCTGCGACCCGAGGGATAAGACAAAGTGAGCTGTGTGAACTGACCCAGGGAGCGGCCTGCTGGCTGCACCCCAGGCATAATTGGGGCGGACCCCAGCTCCAAGGCCACGCTGCAGAAAGCAGAAATTCCGAACAAGTTAAAAAAAGAAAAATGGAACTGGGAGAACACAAGATGCATGAAGGTACAAGGCTAGAGAACACGAATTTTCTACAAACTGCAGACATGACCTTGAAGCAAAGTAGGAAACACAGACAGCCCAGGAGAGCGGTCCTTGTTCTAACAGCTACCCTTGAGCCGAGAGGCGCGACAACACGTTCTGAGTGAAGGAAGCAGAATGGTGGCGTGTTGCCTTCACTGGGTAACTCATCTTGCCAGGGCACCTTCGGCCCTCGTGGCCCAGCGGGAAGACACTGACGAGGGCCCGGCATGTCCACTCGACATCTTACCGACGTTAGTGTGAAGCTGGGTTAAAATTTTAAAAAGTAAAGTGAAGGCTCCCTGATTCCCAGTCCCTAGCTGGGATAACCTCCCCCAAGCAAGCCCGGAAAATCCCTAGGCTGCCAGGTCACCGGGGCTCAAAGTCCTCCACCTCCCTGCCCCACCCACCGATGGAAAAGTACTGGCATCTCAGCGGCTGGGTTTCTTCCAGGGGTCCCTGCTAGGAGCATGTCTATGCCCTTCCCTGCCCCCTCCAGCCCACAGGGAAATCCCACCCCACTGGCTGGGGTGAGCCCCAGCCTCCCTCTCTGGCCCTATTGGTATCACACCCTTGAACAATCCTGCCCAGATACCCAAGCAGGCAAGCGTGGCCGGGGGCCAGGAAAAAAGCCCTGAAAAGCAGTGAGTGAGCTCTGCAGATCCCATGGTGCGGAGCTGGCTTGGGACGCTGCCCACGGGGGAGAACAGTCTGGCGCAGTGAGGAGGGGAAGGAAGCCCCGGCCCCACCCGAGTCCCGCGGGATGGGTGCTGGCTGATCCCGAAGCGGGTGCCTCCCGAGGACGTGGAGGGCTCTGGGCAGAGGTGGGTGGCGAGTGGACCCTGGGGCCTCATGCTTCTTTTCATAAGGTGACACACCTGACCGGCCAGGCAGGGCACACCTGGATGCCAGGGCAGGCCAAGCTCTGCAACAGTCGTCCACTGTTCCCTGCGCGGAGAGACCTGGCAGCCGCGCCGCGCACAGACAGGGGGGCTTTTCTCCTCCTCGGTGGGCCACGCCTTCCCCGGGCTCACACTCCCTCCGTCCGCGGGTTCCATCCAGGCCCCAGGCTCTGACCACAAAAAGCGCCCTTTTCTTTGGCGGACTCACCTCAGACGTGAGGTGCCGCAGAGCCAAACTGTCTGCTAAAAGGACATCCCCAGCACATTTCTCCCCAGGCCGAGGGCGTGTGGCCCGCGGCCACAAACAGCACGTCCTTGCCCCGTCCCAGGGCCCCACCGCACTGCTCCTCCGTTCCCGCTTTATTTATGGCACCGGGAGCCGCGGCCTAAAGGAGCTCTTGGCCTGTTCGGGGTGCTCCCGTCGGACCCAAAGCAAACTGGGCAAATCCCTGGCAGAAACCACATTGCTGAAACACAGAGCTTCAGGTCTCGGTCCATGTGGCACGGCCGTCCCGCCCCAACGTCTCTGCAAAAATGCAAAAAAAAAAAAAAGAGTCTGGACATCCTCCTCTAGCAGAGAGAGGAGGTGACAGCTCCCCAGCGACACGCTCAATGTGCTCTTGGGGGTTCTGCCCCGACAGTGGATGCCAGATAGCTTGACCCTCGTCCCAGAAGTTTAGGGGATTTCTTGTTTTTTTTAAAAAAAAAAAAAAAAATTTTTTTTTTTTTTTTTGGTCACACAAAACCTGGTTGTGAAAAGAAAATGCCAACCCTGTTTGACAGATATCAGATTTATGATCGTTTCTTAAGCCTCAAATACGTCACAAGGATTGGCCCACCCACTGCACTGCCCTGACTGTAAACACGGCCGGTGCCCGGCCCCGGGCTGCCCCTCTTGGACCTGTGGTCCTCCGCCTCTGAGCAGCCCTTGTTTCCCTCTCCCAGTCTCTGGCGGGTTAAAAAGATGCCTCGCTGTATATATATGGAAGGTACACCACGGAGCTCTCTGGGTGAGACCTCCAAGACAAACATGGCCCGCTCACGCCTTCCCTGTCTGCAGGCCGCAGATGTTAATAAACACGGTTGGGGTTTACGGTCTGCCCATCGGTTTTCTCCATCCATTTTACACTCAACAAGTCAGGAGAGCAATTTTTTCCCCCTTCCCTTAACGTACAAACTCAGTAAACTGTTGTAAGGCTTGGCAATAAACTTATGAATTTTGGCCTCCAGATGTGGCTGGAAATAAAAGTAAACACAGGGCGTGAGCAACTGCGTTTCAGGTCTGTGCCCCTGTCGGGGCTGAGTCTGCAGAAACCAGGGCTGGGAGAGACTCGTTTGCCCTTTGCAACAAGGAGATCCATTTTCCTAAACGTAGGGATGCTCTTTGCCACAGGAAAGAGATGTCAAAGTCCCCTGGAAAATTTAGGGTCAGGAGTACAGATTTGGAGCCCCCCCCCCCCCCCGCCCCGCCAGAGTACTATTCCTAATCTAATTCCTCTCTGGCCAGGTGAGTCATGGCGTACCCTTCAGCATCTCTGGCTAGGATCTAAGCCTAGTGGAGGAAAGTCCTCAGATCAGAAGGCTTTGCCAAAGTCAGTCCTATCACCAAATCCACTTTTCTGATACCGTTTATACAGAAAAAGGAAATAGGGAGATGTTCAGAAAAGAAAGCAAAGGATCAAGTGTAACTGGACAGGTCTACTCTAAACATGAAGATTTTATTTGATTTTATAGGTCAAAAAACTTGTGGGGCTTGAGCCTCTTTCAAATCACAAGTCCAGCTTACCTATTCGTAGTGAGAAGTAGGACAGAAAATATCACGTACTGAAAAAAAATGTACTGGGTTATAAGTTGGCATTTATGATTTTTCTTTAGAAGAAGAAACAGAGAGAGAGAGAGCTCTAACATAGTATGTGACTGAAGTGGAATACTGCACATCTTCTTGGGAGTGTATTTGCTTTAGCAAAGGAATAAAACAAAAATTCATAAAGTAAAGGTTTTGTTGGTAACAATTCAGTGGAAATATCTGTGAAGCCTTAACCAATTGCACTATACTGAAGATGTTCCCTCTGGAAATGGCTTCTTAGCGAGGAGAGAAATAAATGTCAGGCCGGGCATGTGTGCTAACCAGGGGGCAGTGGTTCTTACAATCCATCTTTCTTCGGTCCTGGAGAAGAGGCTAATAATCCACCCCCAAACACTGCATAATGTAGCCACATCTGTATGAAAACTGCATCAGGTAAACAGCTAGGAATTGTAGCTTTGTGGAGGTTTTTAGCCATATGCTTGGGACTTAACATGAAAAGAAGATAGTTCGGGTTTTACATGTATGCATTTTATATCTCATTTTATTTTATGTTTTTAATGGACCTTTAAATCTTAAGGGGAATGTTAAAGCTTTTTACCTCTGGATAAGAGGTTACAGAATCATTGAATTAAAACCTCAGAAAGACTCATGGAAGGTCAGTTTTGAATGCCTTGGCTTTGTCCTTGGCTGTAATAAGGGGCCACGAGGCATTGCAGCTAGATGGCTCTGCTTGTAGACCTAAGTGTGCTTTAATATTTTTGGAATTAAGTGATGAAATGTAAAGACTGGAAGATTTTAAGATTGTACATAAAATTCTGGATTTCTGGATGATCTTACAAAATGAGAAAATCTGACAACCCTGCACCTGTATTCCTACACAGCCACAAATAGCTAGAGCTGAGAAGCAGCTGCCTCTCTAAGCCAGGGAGGGTGCCCGCCAGGGTTCCACAGTGCACACCACACCAAAGCACTGGCCCTATGCATTCATTGGATTACCTTCCTGACCCCTGCAAAAAAAAATCACCTCCACATGAGGATTCATTCTTGATCTCTCTCATGTGAATGCCCAAGACGGATATTAATCTATAGCATGGCTTGGTAAAAAGAGGTTCACAGATAAAGACAACTTTAACATCAGTGACTGACACATTTAGATTTTTCTGGTGCCAACTGGTAGAAATCTTAGTGCTGTGACATTTCGAAGTTCCTAACCATAAAGCAATCTGGGAGGATGTGCTTTAGATCCTTGCATTGCAGATGTTACTTAACAGCAGCATGAAGGGACCCAAGAAAGCATCCAAGAAACATATCTCTTCCCCACCACACACATACATTGGAGTTACTCTCATGTGCAAGTCACAATAGTAATGTGTTCTTGTTTAGAAACTTATACCAGAGTAAATATGTGTTTGTGTAAGGGCGCAGCAACCAGTTTGGAGGGGCTTCACCCGGCCAAATCTGGGACCATCTGAACACCAAAATAGTTCAGCAAAGTAGTGATACATAAACCACTGAATAACTAGGAATTCATGAGTCTATACCAATAATGAACAGATAAAGGTATAAATAAATAGGGGAGAAGGAAGGTCTGTTGCTGGCCATAGAATGCCAAGTGCCAAACAGTTAAGTGTTGAGGGAGCACAGGATTGGCAACCATCATGGTGAAGCACAGCCTTCCTCATCCATCAAGCAGGAATCATCACTGGATGCTAAATCCAAGAGGAAAGTGTTGATGAGGATCTTCGCCTGAACTTAAAGTGTCTCCCACAGATTGCTTATTAGTTGCAAGGGAGAAAAAACACATTCATTGTACAGTGGAGAAATCAGACAATACAGATCTACATAGATCATCAAAATTAGCATGACCCACTAAAGACAGGTGGACACGGGGTACCTCCTGAAGTGATATGCTGAGAAAGACACCACATCCCGCCTATGCAGGATTCTAGCCAAGAACACATCACCTCAATCTAATCACAGGAAGACTTCAAACACAAAATGACGAATTTTCCATTTAAAAAAAAAAAAAGAGGAAAGGGGACTGTATTCCTCAAAAATGTACATATTATAAAAAGCAAAGAAAGGCTGTAGACATATTCCCAATTAAAAGAGGCTAAAGAAATATGACAGCTCAATGCAATCGCTGACTCTAGACTGGATTCTTTACTAGAAGGAAATAATGTTGCAAAGGACATTATTCTATCAACTGACAAAACTGGAACATGGATGAGATTAGCTAAAGAATCGTATCAATGTACATTTATGAAGGCGATAACTGAACTGCGGTTACATAGGAGGATATCCCTCTTCTTAGGAAATATACACTGGCGTATTTAGAAGTAAAGTCCCATGACATACGAACTTACCCTCAAATAGATTAGAAAAAAAAAATTACAAAGAGACATAGAGAGTCCATTAAAGCTGATGGAGTCAAATGTTAAGAACAGGTGAATTTGGGTTAAAGGGGCTGTGAGTGTTCTTTGTGCTGTTTTTACAATGTTTGAAATTATTTCAAATTAAAAGCTAAAAAATGTGTGTGTACACATGTGTGTGTATAAAAGCAAGACAGCACACAAGCACACTTTAAGTGCAAACTTGTGGGATAAGCCACTCGAACGTGGAGGAGGCTTACCATAGATGGAAGGGGGAGGGTGCATGTTCAACTTCAATGCCAAAAGTGAACTGAAAAGTGTCAGGGTGAGGATAAAGGAACAAACAAACTGAAAAGGTAGTGCTTCTTCTGGTCCTCCCTGTTGTTTTTGTGATTTGGGGAGGGAAAGGGTTAAGAGGGATAGGAAAAGTAAGCTCAGAACATGCCATAACAGGTCATGTGCCCTGGTAGGGTTTTTTCATTCCAGACTGAGCCCCCTCCCCCTGCCTCCACCCCATCCTATCTGCATATCATTTACCTGCATTTAGTTAGCAACCATGGTAACGAGGAAGCCTGAAGAGATGGCTGAAACGTTAGGAGGACACCATGCCACAATGGGGCCATGCTTCTATTTTCTGGGGAACCAGATCCTTTAGTGACAAAGGGTGAGGTGACAGGCAGGGTGCTGCCGACTGTTCCAACAACCGGATTTGACCTTTATGGGACAAATGAACTGCCTGCAGCCGTGGCCAGGTGGCGGCCCGGAGACAACAGAAGCCCAGGGTGTCAGTGTCCAGGTGCCCCTCTGCACATCCTGCAGGTGGGGGCCGTCACGTTCAGCAACCGAGGCAAGAGGAACCTGCCTAGTCTCTGCTGCTCTCGGGTCCCAGGGGGCGGTTACCTCTACCGTGTCCCTTCCCCAGCCATCCCTGGAGCCCCGTAACCCCACCGTGCAGCCTGTGACTGGACAAGATCCCACAGAAAGGCATGAGGGATGGAATGTTTGCAGCCCACCTTCGAATTCCTATGTTGACACCTTAATCTCCAATGTGACAGCATTTGGAAATGGGGCCTTTGGGAGGTGATGAGGTCACGAAGGTGGAGCCCTCACAGTGGGATAAGTGGCCTTATAAGAAGAGACCTGAGAGGGCTTGGATTCTGCTTCTCTCCCACTCTCTCACTCTGCACCCTGCAAGGCAAGAATGCAGTTGTCTGTAAACCCAGACGAGAGGCCTTCACCGAGAACTTGACCATGCCGGCACTCCGGTCTTGGATTTCCCAGCCTCTCGAACCGTGAGAAATAAATGTTTGTTGTTTAACCCACCCGGGCTATGGCAATTTTCTCACTGCCACCCGAGCTAAGACACAAAGGTAAAGGCTTTAAATCAACGCGCGGCTGTGAGCTGACAGCGTCCACTCTTCCAAGCGTCTAGGATTTAAAGCAACCCTTGAGGTCCCACGCCTGATGCTAGGCACACAAGGGTCTCTGTGCCACAGAAAACTGGTTTCACCCACACCGGGTGGCATTAGCCACATAAACAAAAACATGCACTCACTGCCATTCCTCAAGCTCTGACTTTAAGTGCATTTTCTGCCTGGATTTATGCAATCCTGCGGCAGAAGGCGCGTGCGAAGGGCCAGTACCACAGGAGCCCACACACCTCCAGTGGGACCAGCTCCCCTTGGGGCCAAGAGATCCAGAGGCGCACGGAGGTCCAGGAGCAGGTTTAAATGTCACCTGAATCCCGAAGATGTTCCTTTATATCATTACTATTTTTTTAGTCCTCGGGAAATAGCATGAAGCAGCTCCTGCCTCCCGAGCCCACTGCATGGGTTCTCCCCCATGGCTCCCCGCCCGGCCAGGCTCAGAAGCGACTGTGAGGAGCGCAGAGGAAATACCCCGGCGCCCACAGGCACCCAGCGGCTGCGTGCGCCCTGGTGGTCCCCATCGAAGCGGTCACGGCTCTCGGCCAGACACCCCTGGTCCTTACGGCTCTGGCTCTGCCAACCACAGACATCTTCAAACAGAGCCCGTGAAAGGAAACATTGCTCCAGCTCTGCTCCCACCGCCATCCTGGGAGACAGGGTCCACAAGGACAATATTTGCTCAGAGTAACTCCCTGGTTTTGGGGGGTTTACCTGCCATAGAGGAAATTTGAAAAAGAAGAAGAAGAAGAAAAAAAGCATCAGAAGCTTCTGGGAGGGTAGCCTGCGGAGAGCCGGGAAAAGAAATGTCACCCTCGCTCTCTCTCCAGACCCGCCTGAATTTGAGGTTTGGCACAAATAGCAAGACAGGGCTGGCCAGGAGAAAGGCGGGGCCCGGGGAAGGACGTGTCCAGGAGTCCAGCAGCCGTAAACTCGAGTCCTGACCTCGCCCGCCTCCCGGCCAGGACTGCCGGTGACTCACTCCGCTTCTCCTGCCTTGGTGGCACCATGCAGTCAAATGCAGGACTTCTGACCTCACTGGGCAGCAGGAAGATGAGCTCATGGTTATAGAGCGCTTTGAAGATGAAAAAGCCTGGGCCTAAAGGGAGCTATTATTATTATAACTACCTGTGAAAAAAGAGAAAAAAGATTCCCATCTAGGTCTAATAATTATCTCCAGGTAGTCACAGAACGAAAGGGGCAAGCAGCAGGTCCTTGTGGGCAGTGGCCCATGCCTCTTAGCCGCTCACGCTCTTGCCTGTGGCAAAGAAGACAGGGCTTCCCGACGTGTGAGAAGGTGGAACATTCCAGCAGTGAGAGATGGAGGGGGTGACGGCTTGGTTTTAGGAGGTGAGAAGACGTAGCGCAAAATAGCATCGGATCACAGAGGGAGAAAGCAGCCCCTCTCCCATCCGATTCCACCTAAGGAGAAAGGCTCAGATTGGTGCTGACAAGTCTGAGACATCTCTCCACGTCTCTCCACGTCTCTCCACATCTCTCCAAGTCTCTCCATGTGTTAATTTTCCTTCGTTATAAGGAGAAAGATAAGCTTGAGCTCAGAGCCTCTGCAGACTATTCGTAGCTTTTACCTAGAATTTATAAACATTGTTTGGATTTCATTGTGCTCATTACTTATATATTTACTTTAAATATGTGAGTTAAGTGACCCTGGTTCACTACATTTCATTTTAAAATCACGTTTCTTCAGATCAGAGTTTCTCAGCCTGAGCTCTATCGGCATTTGGGGCTGGAATGTTCTCTGTGGTGGGGGCTGCCCCGGGCATCACAGGGTGTTAGGCACCACCCTTGGGCTCCTCTACTCACTAAATGTGACAAGGATCCCTCCACCCACCCAGCTGTGACAACCCAAAACGTCTCCCGACATTGCCCAGGGCTGCCTGGGGAGCCACCCCTCCCCCCCACCTCCTCTACTGAGAACCGCTGCTTTTAGATCAATTCAGTTAAAACAAATAAAAACAGGTCTAATCGGCAAGGTTGGACTGAGATGGCTCCAGTTTGGGAGAACCTGTAACCCAGAGCCGCCCTCCCTGCCCACGTCTGCTACAGCTCCGGAAAGACGGAAGGTCCCCAGGGCAGGCATGTGTTCTGGGCCCCTCGTGTCCAAATGCCACCCTTCCAGATGGCTCCGTTTACGGCAGGGGTCCCATCTGTGCTGACAGACGACAAGAGTTTTTAACCATTTCTGGAAGTCACAAACAGGAGTATTTGGAGACAGTGTCCATTCCAGGCCCTTTCCCTGGAGTCAGGCCCCCCCTTATCAGATCTTGAGAATTCCATCCACACCTGCCTGTCGTGGCTGGAGCCACTGCCCAGAGGCCAGAGCAAAGATTATGGGAGCCCCAGGGAAGTGAGGCCGGGGCCTACTCAGGAATGTTTTTCAAGTCCCAGAAGGGCCTTAGGAGCTGTGGTCCTTCCTTCCGCCTTACCAACGGAGAAACCGAGGCACAGAAGGAAAGCCTCCCTGGTGTGTCCCAGGACAGATTCAGTCTGTGACACCACAAGGCCTAGAACTCAAGGCCTCCTCCGGGATAAATCTTTTCCAACGCTGCACTACTAGCAGCAACAGGCTGAAGAACATGTTGCTGCCCTGATACTCAAATTATGGGCAAAGGCTTATAAATGGGTTGCCTTCGACGTTTAAAAATCATCGGCAGCAAAACTACGTCAATGAAATAATTAAAACCTGCATTGGCAGCCAGCCAGCCAGCAGGCAAGGGGGGAGCCTGACCCTCGGCCTCCTGGGGCCTCTGAGCAGCGGCTGTCAGGGGCTCCTCCTCGCTCTCGCCCATCTCCGGGTTTCCACGGGGTGTTTTCCTTCCATCTGCCTCTCCTACCTGGCACTTTCATGCCTCACCTCTTTCTCCCGAGATCACAAGGAAGTTAAATTGCCAAACTTCCTGGTTCATGCAAAGTTAAGACTGTCAATGAAATACATGCCAGAGAAAATAAAGTCTAATTTTGAAGACCTGGTGTCAGCGCTGCTCAAAATACTTGTCTGTCTCGGGGACCAGCAACCAGGCATGTAAAACGAAGTCACAGCTCACAAAAGGGGTTTCTTGGACCTTCTGGGACGTTGTCACTGTCCTCCAGTCCTGTCTTCCGGCGTGGTGGTAGCAGAGACCCCTCGTATATTGTGCTCTGGGCGTTCCTGAGGACACCCCCAAAGGCAGCTTTTATTATGTCCCCAGTGTTCACATGAGAAACCTGGAGGCCACGTATCTTGTAGCTCTATGGTCCCCAACCCCTGGGCTGTGGACTGGTACTGGTCCGTGACCTGTTAGGAACAGGGCTGCACAGCAGGAGGTGAGCAGTGAGTGAGCAAAGCTTCATCTGTATTTACAGCCGCTCCCCATCGCTCGCATCTCTGCCTGAGCTCTGCCTTCTGTCCAATCAGCAGCGGCATTAGATTCTTATAGGAGTGCAAACTGTGCAAGTGAGGGATCTAGGCTGCACACTCCTTATGAGAATCTAATGCCTGATATCTGAAGTGGAGCTGAAGCCATAATGCTGGCACTGGGGAGTGGCTGCAAATATAGGTCATTAGCAGAGAGGTTTGACTGCACAGAGACCATAATAAATCAATTGCTTGCAGACTCATGTCAAAACCCTAATAGTGAGTGGCAAATGACAATGTAATAATAATAGAAATAAAGTGTGCAATAAATGTAATGCACTTGAATCATCCCCCAAACCATCCCCCCATCTCCACCCCTGGTCTGGGGAAAATTGTCTTCTAGGAAATCCATCCCTTGTGCCAAAAAGGTTGGGGACCACTGTTGAAACTGACATGACTATTGACCGAGGGTTTAACCAGGCTCCTCATTTTTGGTGCCTGCAGAGCCACCACCTCAACATGCTACTTCTTTATAAGCAAAGCTAAAGTTGCCGGGTTACCCTAACTTTGCAGTTTGGAGAACCAAACCCATGTAAGCTAGTGACAGATGTTAACAAGGTGACTGAAAATTGCTATCTATCAACAGGCTAGCCTGTCAATCGATTAATCAATATTCACTGAGTCTGCCATATAAAATCCCAGAGCTAGCCTCCAGGCACCAGCCAGACACGGGAACAGCATGAATGAATGGCATGATGACTAAATGCTGATCAGTCAAGAGAAAATCTCTGAGCGCTGCTTTGTGGAAGAGCTGGGACTCAGAGCTGGTCCAGAGTGGTGAGAGAGACACAAGACCACGAGGTAGAGACATGGAATTCTTCGCTCTTGCTCGAGTTCTCTGCAGCCCAGACACGGGCACACTGTTCAGTTCTGTGCCATCAAGCGCATCTGGGAGGCTCTCAACTGCCTGTTAAGCGTGCTACATGCCCTCCAAAAACAAATACAAAACAAAACAAAAATCAGACAATAATACCCAAAATCAGTTCTGTTCAGCTTTAGGACATAGATGATTTTTTTTTTTTAAGTAACAAATTTCTCCTTTGCTTAGAAGAGCTTAACAGGAGATGGCCTTCCTTTATTCAAAAACCATCTGTGATGTCCCATTATGTGTCAGTGCTTTGCCAGGCCCTGGGGACAGAAGGAATAAAACACAGATCTGGGCTCTTTGGAAGCTTCTGGGCTAGATTGCTGGACCTTGAGGGTAGATGAAAAATCAACAAAAGTTCTAAAAATGCATGCTATGGATGAATTGCAACACTGCAGCCAGGAACACCACCCCTGACACTCGCCAGGCCTTTAATGGATTTCCAAGTGCCTGCCTGGGTGAACATGCTCCTTTTTGATGATGAAGACAAACCCCAAGAATGAATGAACTAGGATATTATAGGCCCTAAACAGAGCCAAGATAAGCCATATCCGTCCAAGAGGGATGTACGGCGGACGGGATGGGACAGTTTTCCTCACTCTGGCTCCTCCTACTCTACAAAGTAACTCCGCTCCTGGAATCCGACACAGGTAAACCCAGTGACCTGGGAAGGATGCTCATGGAAGAGTTGTTTGTTGTTGTGCCAACGAGTTTGGGACCACGTGCATCCATCACCGGGAATAGGGATCCATAAAGAGTAGCACGTGCACTTTGCTCCTGCCGGGATGAGGAGTTGGCCGACGTTCTCTGTCAACAGCCAGATGCCATTTAGGCTTCGTGGGCCAGGAGGCCTTGGTGACAATTGCTCAGCTGTGCTGCAGCAGTGGGAAGCGGCCACAGACAAGGCATGGGCTAAGGGACGCAGCTGAGTGCCGATAAAACTCCATTGACAAAAACAAATGGCCACTGGATTAGGCCCGGGAGCCACCGTCAGAACTGGTCCAGAACATTCCTTCCCCAGGTATCTTCCTGGTCTCTGTGCAAATGCTATCTCCTGAGAAAACCTCTCCCGGCCACACTCTGGACGGCACCCTCTGTTGCTCTGCAGCTCTCACCCCTCTCTGTTTTTTGCAGCCTCGATCATTCCAGACCTATGCGCCCATGTGCTTGGAGTCTGTCCTCCCCCTGGCGCTGGAGGGCCAGGAGGTGTTTCTGTTTTGTTCATCACTCGAGCCCAGCACTCGGCAGGTGCTCAGCGAACACCTGCTGGGTGAAGAGACAGCCAGGTGCAGTGACATCGGAACGCGTCACCCAACAGTGTACAGTGTCCTACACTTTAGGAAGAGAGAAGTCTCTAACAGGTTGGCCAGGTTGCCAGGCCACCACCTCCCTAGCCCCGAGGTGCAAAACCGCCCCACGCAGATCTCAAGCTATTTTTGTTCTTTTCTTTCTTTCTAAATCTCCAGGGAAACAAGGCAATGAAATGCTCACTGGCACCAGGTCCCAGGCCATTGTTCTGTGCCGCCACTGAGTCGATGCCGTGAGCCCCCAGCATTTTGTCTTGAGAATCTGTCGATCTCTTCAGAACATTCTGCAGAGGACTGTAAGAGTGAGATGGAAAGAAGGGGGGGAAAAAGCCACTCCTGATCTCCCACCCTACATCCACCGACAGCCAGTGCCACCTCTCTTCGGGAGACTGATGAGAGGACTGCTGTCAGCAGAGAATAATGTCCACCTCTCTTCTTCTAGTGTCGTGGGTTCTTCCTCCCTAAACTCCAAAACCGGTCTCTCCGTGCTGACGTAGTGCAATCTGCCTTCCTAAACCTCAGGGCTTTTCAGCCCACACGCCTTTGCAGAACAGATTATAATCCCCAGCCTCCCTCCCTTCCGAGTGAGTCATGGAGCAGCTAATCTCCACCGGCGGGCTGCGAATCCACTGTCCCAGTGGGGACAGAGATCAGACAGGCTGGCCGGCTGCAGAAAGAGAATCATCCCACGTAATCCGGGAAGGAACCAGACTGGCACTTTTCCCTAAAGCACGATCCAACGGAACTTTAATCTGTGCTGTTCCCCGACCCCTGGGCCACTCATTTTTCTGCCTCCCTGCTCCTCGGGACGGGACACGACCTCCAGTAGCTGCACGCAGCAGCCTCGAAGTCCCTGGCCTCTCAGTCACTCTGCTAGTTCTCGGCCACACTTTCTGTCCAACCGGTTCTGTCCTTTATTTTTGTTTCAGGGAGGATTATCGCCATGGCAATGTCCAGGTGACAGAGGCAGGAGGGGGAAGAAACCCACCTGTATTCCACCCTTAATCCCTTAAAGCCTGTCAGAAAGCAGCAGCCCCAGAAAATGAGAAACCTGGCCGGCGTTTTGTGCCCACCGCGGGACGGAATAAGCTAGAAAACGGCTGAGCTGTGACCGGGACGGGCAGGGAGCTCTCCACGAAGAAGACTCGGTTGATCAAGTGTCTCTGAAGGCTTTGCAAATCGCCCCGCACGGGAGCTTTGCCTCATGCCCGTTTTCATGTTCAGAACGAGCACGGCAGAAAGGAAACAGAAAGCAAAGTCTGAGCTTACGAAAAAGGAAAGTGGCTTTCAAATGTGATTCAGATCACGCAGCAGGATCCGAGGATCAGCAGGGCGCGTGCGCCTCCTATCCGGGCAGTGCTGGTCATTTCTGCCGTTAGCTGTGCCCACAGTGTGGCCACCCTAGCAGCACCTCGACCCAGGGGTAGGCAGGGCAATCAGAACCCAACCCAGTTCCCAGGTATTAGCTTAGCACCCAGTCCACGGGGTCCTCTGTGTATAAGGAACTGGGAGGCTCCGAAAGCTATGAGCACTCACAAAGAACAGGAGGACACAAGGAATTCACTGGAAATCTATGCTAGGATGGACCTCCACAGGTACCCGAGGGGGCTATCAACATGTACCCACGCCAAGAGTCAGACAGACTCAATGAAGCAATAAGTTTATAAATATGAACTTGTAACTGTGGTTTCATCTTTTCAGGGAGGTCTGTTTTGTTTTCAACAAGCACGAGCTGGAAAACAGCTATATGGCAAATGTCACAGATCTGTGGGTTTCTCCGACCAAATCACACCCCAGTTCCCGTGCCCCGCCACCAGCCCGCATCTGAACCTGGTGTCAGCTCCCTGTTTTTTTCATTTAATTGTGAAGGAGTCGTACACTAGATTCTTGCTCTTCTTGGCTCAGCTATCCATCCAGATACGATATTGGAAAGGTTTTCACGTCCTTGCTAAGCCAGGAAGCCAAAGGTAGGCCAAGAGCTCTCCGATGAGAGGTGGTAGGCGAGTGCTCCTCCTGCTCCCATGAAGTATCCATGCAGTAGGAAGACTCTGTGGGCCCATGTAGCTGGAGGAAGTTGCCAGAGCCCTAAGGCTGACACCTGGGAGAAAGTCAGCAGCTTTCTGAAATCAATGAAAGGCGACCGGCCCCCTCTACCCACACAACCCGGGCGCACATGCCAGATGAGGAGACACTGTGGTTGAACAGGGAATGTTTCATGTGAATCATGGGTTTGGAGCAGGATTCTGTGGATGGAGCTTCTTGGAGAAAAATGTTGGGATGGCTACAGACTGGTGAACTGGCAGTCACAGAGCTGCCACCTCCCTGGGAATGTGCAGATGAGTGTCCTTGTCACCCTGGATAGACACAGAGTCAGCAGCTAATCAATGAGGTCCCAGGATGGAGGACACACATCCTGGAACACACAAACACACACATGCACATACACACCCACATGCTTCTACACACATGTACGTATACATGCACATGCACAAGAAGGCTCAGAGCCCCATCTTCTCAGGCTGGGATTTTTTATCCTGAGACTCTCGGGTGTTACCCCATGGGAACAAGCTCCTCTGAAGCCACACGTGGTTGAAACTCCTCTCCCAGTGACAACGTAACGTCTCCCAGGTACTGGCTCCCTTGGGAATGTGTGAGTGGCTCCCCTGGGGCAAAAAGCAACTGCTTGGGGTGACTCACTTGCTCTCAGCCCTGTCGCCCATGTATCCAGGCTTCAGTCCATTACTCAGCCTTCTCCCGGAGAAGGCTCGCTCCTGCGGCCGCCCCTCAGTCCAGCCCCTGCTGCTCTCAGCTGGCCACTTTGCCGGGATCTCTCCATCAGACCCGAGCCAACGCAAGTTGTTGTACGAGGAGCTGGAGTGGGATCAAGCCCGGGCTTACGGTGGGCAGAGAAATAAAGACAAGGAAAGAATGCTCCCTCCCATTGACAAACAGGAAGCTCAGCTCCAGGGCCACCTCCCACCTCCAAGGCCACCACTTTGAAATCACCAATGACACCCCACTCTGGTTACTCCCCTCAACCACAGCTCCTAGCCTTTGCTTCCTCTGGGATCTGGGATCCTGGACATTTGGGAGTCCTGACTGTCTTAAAGCATTTCTGGAACAAAGCAGAACGAGGTAGGGTATAAACGAATACACACACAACAGGAGAAATCAAATGTGAGCTTCCCAAGCAGTGCTGTTTTCACAAGCGGGCCCCACTTGCAGAAAAGAGGAGGGATGAGCGGTGGACACGTGTCATGCCCCCTTCCACTGCCCACCCTACCCCCAGACCAGCCCATTCAGCAGCCTGGGGTTCCCTGCATAAGGCCCTATAGAGCACACGCCCTCTAAAAATCCCTATGGCCTGCTGTTCTGAAACTCAGAGTCTGTTTTCGAAAAAAAAGCATGAGCATCACTGTAGGGTTTAAAAAAAAAAAAATCAGACTCTATTTCTTCTTTACTTCTCTTATGCTAAAATACCAAAGATGCTTGATTTATCTTATTTTCTGGTTGGGAGTGGGCTCTAGTCCAATCAGCATTAAGCCCCACAGTTTGTGTTCCTGGTGCCTATTTTTACCCTCCCTGTTTAATAATGAGTCATCGAGATCAGGGACTGGCAAACTTTTTCAGTAAACGTTTTTCAGGTTTGTAGGCCGTGGGGTCTCTGTCAGGACCACTCAGTTCTGCTCTGTAGCATGAAAGCAGCCACAGACGGTTTGCAAACCAGCAGGCAGGGCTGAGTCCCAATAAAACTTTATTTATGGACAATGAAATTTAAATTTCACATAATTTTCACATTCACAAAATATTGCTTTCATTTTTTTCTTTAACTTTTAATGTGAAAATGATTCTTAGTTTACAAGCTGTACAAAAAAAAAAAAAAAAAACAGGTGGCAGGTTGGTTTTGGCCCCCAGGCTGTAGTTTGCCACCCCCCCTGGTATAGAATCAAATATTTAAAAGCAAACCTCAGAGAGTTCTCTCTTTTGAAAAGAAATACGATAATGAGGATAACAGCTAACACTTATTGAGTGCTTGTTCCATGAAAAGTCTTGACACAGAAAAATTCTGTTTTTTTTTTTTTTGAGACAGAGTCTCACTTTGTTGCCCAGGCTAGAGTGAGTGCCGTGGCGTCAGCCTAGCTCACAGCAACCTCAAACTCCTGGGCTCAAGCAATCCTGCTGCCTCAGCCTCCCAAGTAGCTGGGACTACAGGCATGCGCCACCATGCCCGGCTAATTTTTTCTATATATATTAGTTGGCCAATTAATTTCTTTCTATTTATACTACAGACGGGGTCTCGCTGTCGCTCAGGCTGGTTTCGAATTCCTGACCTCGAGCAATCCGCCCACCTCGGCCTCCCAGAGTGCTAGGATTACAGGCGTGAGCCACCGCGCCTGGCCCAGAAAACTTCTTTTCGTTCTCACGTTGACACAGGTGATAGACAGGACACTGAAACTTACGAGAAGACAATCAACTCGCCAAGTTCACATGACAAGGATTCGAACCTGAGAAGCGACTCCAGACAGAGACACAGGAAGCACGTGCTTGGCCTCCTTAAACAACAGACTACTGTACGTTGAGGAGCTGATGAAGGTGTCTGAGAAGCCACCCCTTGGGCCTCGTGTGACTCATTCAGAAAAACCTCCCATCAGGCCACCTCGGAGGAGGGACACCCTCTGTCTCCCTGGGCCAGTTTCTCCTAAACATTCCACCCAAGTGCAACACAGCTAAGTGGGCACCAAAAGGAGTTTAGGATTGGGGCACAGGAGGGGGGTGTATGCATTTTACAAACAGCCAGGTGCCACCTTAGATGCTGGGTCACAGAAAGAATTGTGGTCAAGGGGCCAACTGCAGAGACCACTGTCTTCAGCTCTGGTGTCTGAATGGGCACACTGCCCCTGTCAGTTGTCCCCCAGGGTCCCCAGAAGCAGGGTCCTGCCCCATTTGCTGCCCCCCACAACAGGCCTCTGCCTCCAGCCACTCTGCTCTTCCGAATAGACCCTGTTTCTGTCCCCTCCCACCCTCCCCACTGCCAGCCTCCACTGTCCCAGCTGGATGCAAAACGCCCCCGGAGCTGCAGTCCCCCAGGCCCGCCGCCACCCAGACAGAATTCCACTCACGCTGCTTCCTTCATCCCCCCCCGACCCCCCCCACCGGGGAAGAGAGCTGGGTGGCTGCTTTCAGTTCTTTTTAGGCCCGCTGCCCAATTTCTTTTCCATTCCGGGCACCGAGGCACATCTGGGTGGAAGAGCACACTCGTTGGCCGCCTCTGGGCCCGCCACACCCGGTGGGAAGCCACGGACCCTGGATGCAAACCGACCAAAGCAAGAAAAAGCTGTCTGCTGGGGCTGCCCCTCCGCCCTCCAGACAGGCACTCGGGTTTCTTAATCCTCAGGACTTCAGGGAAGGGAGGCCCGACCCGCCACAGCCGATCCTAGAGAGGCCGACCGGGCGGGCGGGAGGCAAGCTTTTCATTATGTAAAACACTTGGCTGGGTCCTCCTTTCTCTGCATCCTGCTAGCAATTTTGTATCCGGTTTGGGAATTCCAGGAACATCTGCGATTGTCTTTCGCCCAACCACACATGTGCAAGCTGCAGGGCTCGATCATGTTCCTACCTGCGGTGCCCTGTCATTAGCCCTGAACCGTGTGTGCATTCTCTCCTCGGCAGCAGCGAGACACACAAAACCCCGGCCGGGAACCACACCTGTGTGATTCCACCCCCTGCCCCGTCCTGCCCCGCAGAGACCAGAGGCACAGAGACGAAGTCACCTTTCCAACGGTGAGAAATGCCAGGGCGAAGAGGGCTTGTTTGGACAGTCTGAGTCCTCTGACCAAACAGACGGCCCATTTTTAACACAACACGCTGCCCTGGCCTCTCCGTGCTAGCCTTTGTGTGGCAAGGCCAGGGGAGGCTGGGTGGCAAGGCCAGGGGAGGCTGGGTGGACAAGGCGAGATGCAGTCAAGTTCAAGACTCTCTTGAAAGAGGTGCTCCCTTGCTTTGGGTCTATTTCAGGCAACATCGTTGACCTGGACTCAGATCAGAAGGTGATTCTTTGTAATGTGAGAATCCAAAGCACAAAAAAAAAGATTGGGTGCTCAGGAGTCAGCGACCTCTTCTTGACTCTCCAGGCCTCGATGTGCAAAATGGGGTGAAAAAGAGTGCCTACGATTGGTGCCTTCTCAAGTTAAGTGACGCATGGAATGCACTTGGAAGACTGAATGGTCTACGGTCCACACTTGATCAGTGGTTGTGAACGTTCGTTATTATCGGTCCTCATCGCCGTTGTAGAACTGTCCCTCCCTCCTCTGCCACGCTGCACGCTCTTGGCTTCCTCTCCCTGCCCTGGTCCCACTGCTCCTCCTGTGCTCTCTCCCACCCCACCCCCGCCTGCTCACCAGGCTCCACCCACCTTAAGGCTGCCATCTTCTCCAGGAACCTGTCTCTCCTTAATCTCCCAGCTTTCCCACTATGGACCCAACCCATGGCTACACCTTTTGCTGGGTGAGAATGCAAAGCCCCAGTCTCCCCAACATCCCTTGGCACAGGTAATTAGGGAGTGTGACTTGTCCCTGGCTCTGGCTCCGGCTCCACCTTTTGCTCCTACCTGTCTTGTAGCACTGTCTCATCATTTCTTGTTTCATATGCTCATCTCCTGGCATGGCTGAGCAACCAGACCCCATGCACGCATCTATCCCCAGGACCCAGAATTATCTGATGCAGGGCAGGCCCCCAGACAATGTTGTTTAAGTAAAATAATAAAGTAAATAAAGTAAATAAAGCACCACCTCTGGACTTTCCACCTAACTCCGAACCCCCACCTCCAGTGGCCACGTAGACGTCTTCCCAAGGACAAGACTTGGGCAATTCCAGGAACTCACCGTACCTGCTCCTGTGTTCTCCAGGTCTAAGCACTCAAGAAATGGGTGCCAAACACTTAGGGAAAGAAGGACCACCCGCCTGGCTGCGCTTGCATCTCTGACGTCGTCTTGGCTGCACACTTCCTTTCCCGCATTCCGTCCCTGCGTTGTCAATTCCACCTCCCCATCGCCACCTGCTTTCATCACCCTCTTGTCTCTGCCACTGTGGAGGCTCCAGCCCGGACCCCTGTCACTGCCCCCTGTCCACTGAGCAGCCCTGTTCACCTGCCATCTCTCCCTCCCTAACCTGCTCCCAGGGGCCTGGGGCAAGGCAATCCCTAGCTCAGAGGCTTCCCACACTTTCCAAACTCCCAGGCCTGGCGGCTGAGCCCCTGCGCCTTGTTGGCCCCACTCGCTATTCCAACCTATCTCCTGCACTCCAGGCCCCCAGCCCCACCCAGCTACTTGTCATTCCTGGGAAGCCCTGTCCAGATCCACCAGGGCCCCCCCCTTCCACCTGCAAATGGCCATGTCTTCTTCCCCGCCCCAGCTCTGCCATCAAAGCTGGCCAGCTTCAGGGCATCCTCAGAACTCCTCTCTCACAACTTTCCACATCTCCCCTAGACACGGCTGCCATGTTCCTGCACCGGAGTCTGTTGCTGACCCAGTGCTAGGACACAAGGCTCTATGCTATGCTTCTCTGCCAATGCCCTGAACGTGGGGAGCAGACCTTGAATCTTTGAGTCTGGAAGGAACACTTTGCTCGCAGCAGAAGCTCATATAGTACGAGCATGTATTTATAGATGAGGACACAGAAATACACTCTCCCTGTCCTCATACCGTCATTGCTGGAATACGCTCTAGACAATTTACCAGGGACCACCTGATAAGCCACCAGGCTCATGTTTGCTCACATCGAGTAGGACTCATCCTGTTTTAGGGTTGAGAGAGACCTTGGGGAGCATCTAGTTGGGTGGTTTACAGTGTATCCTCCAGAGGCGTCCCGCGGGGGCTTCGGGGAGGGTGGCAACCCTCTCGGAAGCTCCAATCCCCTTCAGCTGCCCCATTCTACCATCCTACCTACTTGGCTTTCATGTGAGATTTTATTTACGCAAAGGGGCAAGTGGCTACAATTTTTTTAGACTGCTAATGTACTCCAACCAGTTCACCTTAAATAAGAGATGACTGCTAATGTACTCCAACCAGTTCACCTTAAATAAGACATGACTTGCCCGAGGTCACACAGCTGGAGGGAAGGGACGATCTCCCTCCGAATCGGCCAATGCACCTGCCAACGACACCCACATTGCAAAGGGGCCTGCAGCGCACAGAAGAGAAGACCGTGCACACGCCCTGGGACACCCCGGTTCCAGCCACGGGGTCCATCCTCTGCCTCATTTCCTTTGGGCAGTAATCCAAGACTTCCTCTTAGGCAAAGGAGTCTCCATCTCAGGGGTCTTCAGGGACCAGGTGGAAACAGAAATGAATGAAGCCGGCTGGGCATACGCATGAACCAGAAGGTGAGAGAAACGGCGACAAACCCAGGGAGGTGGCACTTCCAGGCTCCCGAAGTCTGTTGCCAAGGGAGAACATTGGCTCCCTATCCTCGAAGGGCCAGCTTTTTCGGCAAAGCCAGAGATCCCAAAATTTCGCATGAAATAGCCACAGTTGAAACATCGGCAGCTAACGCAAGCCATTTCAGCATAAGGTACAAGTAAAAAATAAACACACCCATACCTAGGCCTCCAGGCTGCTGGTCTGTGAATCCTGCCACCCAGGAATGCCCTTCTGGTTGAAAGATCACTTAGCAAGACAAAGAGAAGCAAGGTCTAGGATCCTGAGGTTATGATGAACTCCCAGTCCCAAAGACACTTTCTGGAATAAAATGTAACTTCTCAAAGTGAGGCGATGTCAAACAACCTACAAAACTCCCGT
Organism: Mirza zaza; assembly: GCA_008750895.1. NCBI lineage: Eukaryota > Metazoa > Chordata > Mammalia > Primates > Cheirogaleidae > Mirza > Mirza zaza. Next base: position 41,586 of record VSMD01107190.1, read on the forward strand.
TCTCGTACCCACGGTGCCCAGGCAGCGAGGTTGGGACACGGGGCATTCCGGGGGAACACAGGCAGTAGAAACAAACCAGTCGTGTTTTTCTAATAAAACTCTTAAAGTGCTCTCCTTAGTAACTGCCGTTCGGATTTTAGAGAGATAATGACAGCAATAAATTCAAGAGAGAAGCTCTCTCCCTGTGCAGCTCGAAGCTGCTCTCTGATGGGACATCCTAAAATTCAGACAGTCGTAAGTAGGAGATGTGACCCCAGTGATCGGGGCCAGCCTGTCTCCCACTCGGCCCCGCATCCCGCCCATAAAACACCATGATTTACAGACACGCAGGGAGGGCCCTCCCGCTTGCCCTCTGCAGAATTTATTTCTCTTTAATGGGCTGCCATGCTTCTCCCTTCTAATCTCTCCCTCCCCTCCACACGCTCCGGCCTCTGCTCTCCCCTCGCCTGCCCGTCAAGCTGGCAAAAGGATGCTGGCCGAGCAAAAAAAAAAAAAAAAAAAAAAAGCTTCAGAACAAAAGAAACAAGCCAGGTTGGCAGAAGGAGGGAAGGTCGCCTCCAGACTGAAGGGGCTGGCTTGGCAGATGTGGGTTTCTTAGGCCCCCACCTGGCTTTTATTGGGGAAAGAAACTTATTACAAGGAATAACCCTGCCTTTGGTGAGGAAAGGGAACAGCGCGCAGTGGCGGCAGGGGCGGGGGGGGGGGGGGGGGGGGGGAGAATGCATTCCCATAAGGGAGACACAAATGATTTATGCTGCTTTTACGCAGCTCCGGGACTAATGGGGGCCGGGTCTGTAATTAGACGGCTGGCCACCGCAATTGCTCCAGATTCCTACCCTGTCCTGCCCCTGGCACATCCCTGTCTTCACCAATAAGCGATTACCCTGGACTCTAGAGGCAAGAGGTTAGAGAGGGAGAGAAGAGCTTCGAAGTTACCGAAGTTACCTAGGTGCCAGTTAATGAAGGCTCCTGCCTCGGGCTATGGGAAGGGCTTCTCTGGGGGAAGAGTACAAATCTCTCAGTGCAAATCATAGAAAGCCACTTCTTTGTCATTCTTTACAAAGTTCCTTCATTAGCTCATTTGATCCTTGTAACAACTCCTGCTGGGTCAGTACGATTCCACTTTATGAATGAGGAACTAACCCAGAGAGGTTCAGTGACTTGCCCTGGGTCAGACCAGCTAACTAGTGACAGATCTTCCTGCTCCACATCCAGAATTATTCCTATTTAATTACACCTACTACAGTTGTGTAGGGTCTGGAGACCAGGTAAGGGGAAGCTAAAAAAGAAAGAACAAAGAAAAGAAAAGAGGGGAGGAGAGGGGAGGAAAAAGAAAAAGAAAAAGAAGAAGAAAAAGAAAAAGAAAGAAAGAAATACTCATGGTTAAAATAATAAAAGATGTAAAGGTCAAATTGAATTTTCCAAAGTCCATCTCGGATAACGCTGGGACAGAAAGAGCCAAGCATGTATCCTGCTAAGTCACATTTTTCTTCTCAACAAGAGAGATTTTTTTCCCCCTCGGCATCCCAGAATTATGTTCTCTCTCTTCCCTCCAGGCCCCACATGCCTTTTAATCTTCGCAACAACTCCACAAGCAGGAGAGGCTTGGGGCAGGACTGTCAGGAGAGATGGACTCCAGATCGCCCCTAACTTCATCAGAAACCCTCTTCACAGAGTCCCCAGTGGCCGAGGAACCCAGATGGTTCCTCTGGGAGCAGTTTTCTCTGAGTGAGGCCAAGACGAAGTCAAGATTGTACTGTGGACTTCAGGCTCCAGACCCCCAGTGGCTCAGAAAGCAGGGTCTCCACGGACAGGGTCTGGTGTGTTGCTGTACTTGGACCCGGGACGTACCCACCCTGCCAGACGGACATCTGGGGCCATTGAGCTGAGTGTACGGGAAGGGAAATGAGTATTTGTGGAGAGTACCAACCTGTGAGAACCATGGGAAGCTCACAGTACCAGCAAGGGCCTGTATGAAGATAGCACTAAGACCAGATGGCCTGGCAAAGGGACTCCACCCACCTTAAGTAAACTTGAAGGTCAACCCATACCTCCGGCTTGGTAGACCAGTGCGATGCTGGTCTCTCTCTCTGTCTCTTCTCTCCTTTTTCTATTTCTCTCCAGGGACTCCCATGCAAATATGCTGACTGGCTCTGACTCTACTAAGAGCACCAAGGAATTCCAAGTTTTCACCTTTACCTAATCCACACAGGGCAACTTCCCTGCAATGTCAGCAAAGACTGAGTCATTATTTTAGCCTTGAAGACCTTACCCGAGCTTCGCTCACATAGAGTGGAAGGCTTTGGGGAGAACAAGGTGAGACCCTTACCCACACCTCCTCCCTCAAACAGTTACAAAGTCGTGACATCCAGCTCCGGTCCTCTCTCTCCTGGGACCCCCACCCCTCTCCCTCAGGTACCCAACCTGGATCCAGGTCTTGTCCTTAGCTGCCTGTCCACAAAGCCCTGGAAGGTGTTAACTGATAATCGAGGTAGTAATTTAACAATTTATAGGCGGGAGTGTAGCTGACCCCCCCAGGGGCTTCTGCAGTTCAGGGAAGGTTCTTTTTGAGAGAAAAACCTTGACAATTCAGAGGAAAGGTGCTCTGATGCAGGGTTTCCTGCTCTTAGCACGAGTGACATTTTAGGCTGCAGCATTCTTTGTTGAGGGGGACCAGCCTGTGCATTGTAGGATTGTTTAGCAGGGTCCCTGGCCTCTACCTGGTAGATGTCCAGACCGACCACCCTTCTTGCCCCCAAAGTTGTAGCAACCAAAAAAACATTTCCAGACGCTGCCACACGCCCCCTGGAGGGCAACATGGTCCTTGGTTGTGACCCACGAACTAATGTCAGAGACGGGGAAGAGCTTAGAGCTGGAGGACCCGTTTCTGAGGCCCTATCAAGTCAAATCACACCACCTAGGCTGCTGCCTCCTGCATGACTCTGATTACAGGGCATTCTGGAAACCTCGAGGTGTCACCAACAGAGGGAACAACGCGGCTTTCTGCACCAAAAGAAAAGCCAAGGCAAAGCCAGATTTCCAGGGTCCTCAGTCCTCCGCAGGGGCAAGCAAAGGATATTGTGGAAGTAAAAGCTAAATGCAAATGTTCCAGAGAAATCCAGGGCCTCTCCTAGAGTCCTTGGCTCCTAGGGAGATGGCTGTCTCCTCGCTGTCTGAGTTTGGACCCTTCTTTAGCCCCCACCCCCACCCCCGACATTTATTCTGCCTCTCCCAGTCCCCACGCCCCTCTGCCCCTCTACAGGAAATCTTGTAGAGATGCGTCTTGTCAGTCTAAGGAGGAAAGAGAGAACCACCCCCCTCAAAGACCTAAGCTGCTTTTTGTTTACCTGGGCAGTTGTCAGTGCAGTGCAGCCCCTGAAACTACCCTGAAGTTGGAGTCCCAAGGGGACCCTGATTAAGATGCAGAGAAAACCCCAGAGGAGCAAGGGGTGGGTGGGGCTGATTAACCGGAGAAAACTCAGCTGGGCCCTGTTTGAATGAGGCTGCCCAGCGGAATGCAGAGCCCTTTTTTGTGTGCTCATTCGTTTGAAACAAAAGCGAATAGAGTGCGCGACAAAGGGGCCGGGGGAGGGGAGCTGGGCAGCCAATGGGTTCCCATGAGCAGGCGCTGGGGGTGGGGGAGACCAGAGGCACCCTGCTCAGGGCAGTCCTGGGCATTTGCGGATGAAATCTTGTTCATTCCCATTCTATAAGGAATGGTTTATCTCCAATATGTAATCCCTTAAACTTGCCCTCTAGACCTGCCCCACCCAGTACGGAAGCCTCTATCTAGTCCACGCGCTCTGGAAATGTGACAAGTCCAAATTGAGATGTGCTATTAAACGTAAAAAATAGATATGGGATTTTCTAGACTTCATTTGGGAAAAAAAAACAAAACCATGTATATTATCTTACACTAATGGATAAGATTGGGGATATATTGGCCTAGGTATAAAATATGTAATTAAAATTGATTTCATCTGCTCCCTTTGTCCTTTCAATGTGGCTGCCAGAAAGTCGAAAATCACCTGCCGGGCTCGGCTCCCGTGTTATTTCTCTGGGGCAGCACGGCCGTGGGCCAGCAGCTCTAGTAGCTGTTCCCTCCGTCCTGCCCCCTCTCCTTCCTGTCCTTACAGACCCACCTCGGATTGTCTGGACCCTTTTTAAGAGTATTGTCAACCTTCACTCATCTGCCAAAGACATTTTAGGTGCCTTCCGCACACAAAGCACTAAGCCGACACCTGCGGGAGACCCCAGAATGAATCAGACTCCTGGACAGAAGGCCCGGGCCCTGAAGGACCTGACGCTGCCCCTTAATCAGAGAGGTCGAGAGAGCTGGTGGCCCCGGGAGAGCCACCAACACAGACACTGCAAAGTCTTCTTCCCAGTCCTCGCTGGCTTCGAGTTGGGCTAGTGCCAGAGAAGCTTCATTTTTCACCTTCCACACAGAAGTGGCTCTTCTGGTTCTGCTTATCTTCCGGGTGACACTAACCCTGCCACCTGTTGTCCTTCTAGAGATGACAGCTTTCTTTTTTCCTTTCCTGTCTGACACAAGGAGACACGAGCCTGTTTGAGGTGATGGGTTGCAGGTCGGAGCCCCCGAGCCAGCCCCGGGCCTGGCCTTTGGCTTGGGTTTGCGGCACGCCCAAAAAGAGAGCAGAGGGAAGTAGTTGAGAAAGGCACTCAGCATCCCAACCCACTGCGTGGACTTTGAAGAATGTCTTTCATCCCAAAAGTCTGACTTAAACATTATGAGTGGTCAGTACAATCTAGAAGAGGAGTTCGCAGCTGGGAGTGAGTTTGACACCCTACCTCTACCCTAGGGGGGTGTTTGTAAGCATCTGGAGACACTTTTGGTTGTCACAACTGGAGAGGTGGGACATTACTGGCACCCAGTGGGTAGAGGCCAGGATGCTGCCAAACATCCCACCATGCACAGGGCAGCCCCTACAAAAGAGAATTTTCCAGCTCGAAATGTCCACGGTGGTGAGGCTGCAAAACTCACCACCACCACCACCGCCAAGCTGGAGCTTGCTCGACTCTCTGGCATGAAGGAGCATCCATCCTCCCTCAACGCCACCTCCCAACACACCTGGGAGTGGATCCAGGAAAACCTGAAGGATCAGGGCAAGAAGAACAACTGGAAGAAGAAAAGCAGTACAAACATGATTAAATAAATTAGCCCCGCTAATTACCAAGTGTCGAACTTAGCACCTGGAGCAACAGCTGGTGTTGCACAGAGTTGAGCAAACATCAACCCGACTCAGGCAGGCTCTGGGCGTGCTGGCTTGCTGCTCCCTGCCTTCTCCTGGCACAGGACTGGAGTAAGAAAAGACCAAGCGGTGAAGTCTTGGAGCTGAGCGGCAGCCCTCTGGAGGTGGGTTCAAGGCCACGGCCACTCCAGGCACACCTGCGCACCCCACCGGAGACGTTCTCAGAAGAGACGATGGCGCGGGGCCGTAAAACGTCCTCCTGGGCTGAGGTCCCCGCTTCCCAAGCCGCTGACCCCTGCGCAGACACCTCGGTGAGGAAGTCCATGGCGGTCTCCTGCCTCTGTGAGTATTGCTCAGCATGTGCTTGCAAAATAGCAGAGAGAATATTACTGCCCTTCTCCCCAGCCTCTGCCTCCACGCCTTCTCTGCACTCTGTCCCTCCGGCCTCACTGTTCTCAAGTTCTCAATTCCAGAAGACCTGCTATTGCGTTCTACGAGTTGCCTCCACAAAGACCCACATCCCTGCATCTTCCTGCTGTGATTTCCGTCCTGGGGAGCAGGACTAAGGCTGCCCCTGTAAAGTCTAACTGGAAGCCCACCAGGCTGGTGGCCTCACCAGGCCACTCGGCAGCTCCATGTTGCCGCGGTGTGGTGGCCAGACCCTGCTGCTCCGTGCATCTCACCAGGCCACCCACGGCTGCTTGCTGTCCGTCACCGCTCACCGCAGATGCATGACAACCACGGGGCTGCAGGGGAGGTCCCCAGGGACTCCACTCAGGAGTCATATAATTTTGATTTTATATGATCATATAATTTTGACCTGCCATTGAGGTGATTCTCCCAGATTTCATATTTTACTGGGTTGAAGGGCAGCCTCCAAAAGGTATGTCCACATCCCAACCCTGAGAACCTATGCCTATGTCCTTACGAGGAAACAGGTCTTTGCAAATGAAATTACACATCTCAGGATGAGATCGTCCTGCACTACCCAGGTAGGCCCTAGATCCAACAACAGGTGTCCTCCTAAGAGACAGAAGAGGAGAAGACAGACACCTAGGAAAGGCCACGTGGACACTGGAGTGATGCTGCCACAAGCCAAAGGATGCCTCAGGCCACCAGACATCAGAAGAGGTGATGGAGGATTCTTCCCTGGGGCCTTTGGCGGGAGCACAGCCCTGCCAACACCCTGACATTGGACGTCTGGTCTCCAGAACAGTGACAGAATACATTCCTGGTGTTTTAAGCCACCTAGTTGGTGACAATTTGTTCCAGAAGCCCTTAGGAAGCTAATATTAATATACACACACTCAATCTTACTCCTAGTCAGTCACGTGGCCCATGCACATGGCTTATTTAGCATAAAAATATGGAAGTCTGAGCGTGAGTTGCCTATTCATTCATTCACACTTTTAATAGACATCAACTCTGCCCCAATGTCACCTCCTCATGGGATCTCTACAATAGCCCCACTGAAAACGGTCCTTACTCAACCCCCTACATGTCCCTCTGTAGACTCTTTATCCTGATTTATTTTTCTTCATATCCTTACTGCTCCCCAACTTACATATCCATAAACTTGGATGTTACCTGTCTCTCCCATCTGAATACACATGCTCTTTAAGGGCAAGAGCATGTTCCACTTACTTGCTGCTAAAACTCCAGCGAGGAGAATGCCTAGCACATGATTAGCTGCTAAAACTATATGGATGGGGTGAATGAGGTCATAGTCCTTATTTTCTAAAGCAGAGATAGTCTAGAACATTCTACTATATTCTAATTCTGGAGTATTTTTGTAAATAGAAAAACCCTCCCTGCATCTTCTCTTCGGGTGACCAAGGACTTGCACACCTACCACATTGGCTCTGTGAATGAGAAGTGCTTCAGGATTTTCTTTTGGGGAAAACCGGGATTTTTCTCTGAAGGGAAATTCCTGGGCCCCCAGTGGATAAATAAAGGACGCTGCCGAAAATGCCCCTGCGTTTTTATCAAGAGTTTTAACATAGCTGTTTGCATCTCCCATTTCTAGTGTTTTCTTCAAGAAAGACAAATTGAGACGCACCGTGGGTGACGACTCGGGGAACAGAGGGCTCCTCGACGTGCAGGGATGACAGGATACTGCGAGGCCTCTTCTTTAGGGACTCCAGAAGAGGAATGACACCTTTGGCCAGTGGGTAGGTGGTGAAGTTTTTAGCCCAGCCCAGATGAGCTCAATGGACCCCCCAATAACCGGCCATGGAGCATGCTCTGGTCTTTCCAGAAGGTATAAATGGACCCCTCCTTCTTCCCTCTCTCTCTCTCTGGCCTTTGATCTGCCAGGAACGTCAGGGAGCTTTCTTAGGTTGGGATGACAAGTAAACAGAAGTCTTTAAGGTTTTGACGCAGGGGACGCTGACAGGAGAAAAAAAAAATTGGAGTAACAGGAGAATCTCAAAATGCTCAAGAACCTTTTTCCTTCCAGAGAAAGCCAAAAATGTTATTGGCACTTCCGTCTGCATTTGTTTGGAATGCTCACAAAACTAGTCGGGATGGTGGCTCTTTCTCTTGGGCTTTCACAATGGGAAACAGCCGACTCAACCATTTTGTTGCCCTGGTCGGACAACCCTGCCTGAAAAGAGAGAAAGGAACAAGCTGTGCCTGTCCCCGCGGAGAGGGGAGGCCCCCTGAGTGGAATCCACTGTGACAGCTCCCGATTCAGACTCTGAGGCCCAGACAGACACGGAACAGCCATTTCTAGGCAAATCACCCCCTGCCGTGGCGCTGCTTGCTGTCACCTCTGTCTTCCCAAGATGTTTCAGACGTTTCTCTTCCCCAGTTACCCTGACACCTAAGACATCCGTTCTCAAACGTCGAAAATCTCACAGCCTCCTTTGAGGACCCCGCTCACAGCCCGGATTATTCCTAGACCCCTCGGCACTCCCAGATGCCACCCGGCAATGTCCGTGCCCCGGGAAAGAACGGGTGTGGCTGAGAGCATTGTGTCTCCTCCACAGGGTTCTCCCAAACCCCAAGAAAAGTGCGTCAATCTTTTTACGTACCCCGGGGGTACTTCTCTTCTTACCATTCCTGGTCATGAGCATACCGGAATGCAGACGGGACCACTCCATAGTCACAACCCCGCATGTCAACTCAGCTCCCTGTCATAGACAGCTCTTTCCTACAGAAGCCACCGTCAGGCCGGCCAGGAGAAGCCCCGACCGCTGCCACCTTGCAACCCAGCACCCCAGGATGCCTGGTGTGAGTGAGACGCCAGGACCACCGAGCTGACCACCCCTCAACACAGCCACTTCCCAGTGTCACCTTCTGCCAGCCAGACGCACAGTAGGCCAGGGGTTAATGAAGGCAGGATACAAGGAAAACAATCAGATGTTCTAGGCCAAGCATCTGACCCCGTCTTGTAAGTTGGGAGTGATACCTGAGACTCTTTCTTCCATTATTTATATACACAGTCTATAAAACCCCTGTTCACCCTTGGACTTGTATTCTGCAGCTTCCCTTCTCTCCCACTGGTCAGAATATGATAATAGCATGAACGAGAATTAAAATTGCCATTTACTAAGCACTTACTATGTGCCAGGCAGATGTTTTAGTAGAAGGTGGAGGGTTATATCATCCCAATTTGACTGATGGGGAAAGGAAGGTCCTGAGGGGTTAATCATCTTGCCTAAGGCTCACAGCTGGTCCGCAGTGTCCAAGAACAAGCCTGTCTGCCTCTGAGCCCCGGTGAGAGGAAGGGCTGTGAGACGAACAGGCTTTGCCTAGAAATATTCCTCAGTGAGCTCCCCCTGCAAATAACCTGTGCAATAAGGCTGCATGATCTCCCCCCTTAACCAGACCCCCAGCACCCCAAACTCTAATCCTTAGAAGGTGGCCACGTGTGTCATCATGAAAAGCAGAGGGAAGTGGGAAAAGCATGGAAGAGGGAGAAAGAAAACATGTGTCTTCGCCCCAGCCCCACTGCTGACTTGCTGTGTGATTTTGTACGCAACAACCACACTAGTCCTTGCCCACTGGAAATGCAGGTATTGGCTCCCACCCTCCACACCAGTCACCACGGCTGTGGATCTGTCACTGCCAGTTTCCTAGCTATCCTCTCCTCACCTCCTCTACTGCCTGCGGGCAACCTCGCTCAGGTTCTCACATCTCACGTGTCCACCACTGCACCTGTCTCTTCTCCATTTCCCTCCATTTCCTCTCCCTTTCCTCCATTCCCTTCGCCTCTGGCTGTGGTCTGTTCCGTCCACACCCCACTGAACCACTACATACACACACACACACACACACACACACACATTTCACGTAAGAATACCCTTGATGCAATAAACATTGTTAATTTTATTAAATCTTGATCTTTAAGTATACATCTTATTTTAATATTCTGTGTGACAAAACGGGAAGTGTGCACAGAGCATTTGTGGCACACAGCGGAATGCCATGCTTATGCAAAGGGACAGCACTTAAGCAGCGTTGAGTTGCCAGCAAAACTAGCTGCATTTTTTGTTGAATGCTTGAATTCGTATTCAATTCGTTGAATTTGACTTGAAAGAACACCTGGCAGAAGAATGATGGGTGTTCACACTTGGGTGTCTGGCAGACATTTCCTTGAGAATGAGTGAAGGAAGCCTGTCATTTCATGGGGAATAATAATTGTAACCAATGATACTATGTGAGCTTCAATTGAGAATTAGAATTTTAGAAAACTTGTATTCATCACCATGAGTTTGACACCTTCCCCGTACTGAGAGAGCTTTCTAATAGCAATGGTGATATTAAAGAATGTGATTCTTTGATATTATAAAATGACATGTGTCTATATTTGGAAAAGCTACATAACTGAAAGAATCAACATTTGCCAAATGACCAATAAATGTTTCGAAATCTGGCATGAGTAAAAGATCCATTCAAAGTGCAAGGTTGACCAATAAATATTAATGGAACAGAATAAGAAAGTTCTTTAGGCCAGGTGTGGTGGCTCACGCCTGTAATCCTAGCACTCTGGGAGGCCAAGGTGGGTGGATTGTTTGAGCTCAGGAGTTTGAGACCAGCCTGAGCAAGAGCGAGACCTCACCTCTACTAAAAATAGAAAGAAATTAGCTGGACGACTAAAAATATACATAGAAAAAATTAGCTGGGCAGGGTGGCGCATGCCTATAGTCCCAGCTACTCGGGAGGCTGAGGCAGGAAGCTCACCTGAGCCCAGGAGTTTGAGGTTGCTGTGAGCTAGGCTGACGCCACGGCACTCTAGCCCAGGCAACAGAGTGAGACTCTGTCTCAAAAAAAAAGAAAGTTCTTTAAAATAGTTTCAAATTTACATTGCAACTTACTTTTTAAAAACTGCCACTTGCCAAATTTTGGTGAAATATCAAAAAAGAATACACACAAGTATCTGAAAAGGCTATGAATATACTCTGCCTTCTTCCAAATACGTATCTCGTTGAGGCTGGATTTTCTTCTTATGCTTTACAACGTATGCCTCTATAGGCTACATGCAGATTTGAGGCAGATTTGAGAATCCAACTATTTTCTACTAATCCAGACAATATAGAGTTTAACAACAATATAAAAAGTAACACTCTTCTCACTAATTTTTGTTTTAGAAAATATAGTTATTTTTCATAAAAATATTATAATGTTAAACATGCAATGGGTTTGTCATTATTTTAAAATAAATATATTTTTAATTTTTTGATTTTAATTTCTAATATAGTAAAAAATCAATAGTTACAACCCAAATAAAAAAAAAACTCTTTGGGGCTCCCAATAATTTAAAAGTATGTGAATAAGTTCTGAGATGAAATGTTCGAGAATCACCATTGTAGAAGAATATTTAACAACTAAAGGAAATACAGAATATTGCTAAGTAGGGAAAAACAGATTCTAAAAGACTATGATGAATACAGGTGATTTTATTTTCCTCTTTGAATTCTTCCTCTATTTGTAATCTTCTATGAACACACACTGCATAGGTGAGTAGGTAAATAAATGCCTTAAAAATTATTTCAGGGCTCCCCCCTCCTCAAACTTTCTAACAAAGCCCATAGACAGTATCTGACACTCAGTAGGTGCTTAGTTGCTCTTCCAAATGGCCTGAAAGAGTTTCTCACACAATGGCAATGATTAACTGGCTAAGCATTAGTGCTGTCTCCCTGCCATGTTGTAGGAAGGTTTGTTTGCTTAACAGAAAGCTTCATACTTTAAAATATATAAGTATATATATAAAAATATTTTAAAACATAAAATGTATATTTTAAAAAATACTTTTTAAATGTGTAATATATATACCACATGCTTTACATATATGTGTGTATGTGTGAAATATGTATTACATACACAAATATAGCATTTAAGCAACTCCTATGCTTAACATTGTTTTCCACGACACAAAGAACAACATCTACAGTATATTTTAAGCTTAGGTCTAGAATAATCTAGATTCCTGAAATGAGATCTATTTTCTCCTGGGCAGTGGAGGAGCTATTAAATTCTCAAACAACATCAACATACGATCATTTCAGTAATAACATTTGAAAAAAAAAAAAAAAAACAACCATGGCAGAAGGTGGAAAAGCCATAAAAATAAATAAACCCAGGTTGGGTTTAGTGAGGGGGTCTCCACTTCCATAAGAAGAGTGAGAACCGCCCCTTGATTTGTTTCCCTTCTGCGAAGAGGAAAAATAATCATTAATAGCAATGCTCCCATGCCATCAAAAGATGCTAAGAAAAGAGTAACCCGTGAACGAGAAAACCTGCCTGGTCTTTGGTCACCCTGTGCGCGCTGGGTGGCCTTGAGTGGCCAACTCTGCGATTTCTGGTTTTCTGGTTCTGTAGCCGTAAAAAGACGCTAATGAGCATCCCAGAGGGGCAGTGAGGCCCAGCACGAGAAAGACCAAGGTGGCTGGCTCTGAAGAATTTCTGGAATGGGCATCCCGGATTCCGGCAGCTCCAGAGACCTGCGGCCTGGCACTGAGGAGGGGTTCCTCCGAAACTACGCTGCTCCCTCCTTCGCCGGGAACCCCCAGAAGACCAGTTTGGCAGACCGTCCCTGTTGATGAGCAAGTGGCCAGAGCAGCCGGTGCTGTGTTCCTGGGGCCCAGCGTGGCGGCCCCCGAGGCTGTTTCCCGGCCGGACCCGAGCACACAGACCTCTCATGAGGCTTTCCACGCCACCTCTCCCGCGGCTCTGGCAGGTCCCACATTGCTCCCTTAGGCCGTGTCACTGGCGGGCTCAGGTCTCCAGGCCTGGTATGCTGTGGCTGCCCACTCCCAAACACAGCCCCAGAGCCCCCTCCCCACCGGCGCCACCTCTGCCGCCAGTGCACACACATCCGTCCCCACCCTTCCTTCCCTGGCCCCACCTCGCCAGCGGAGGGTCCCCACACAGCAGCTCCGGAACAGCCGACACCGCCCCCCCCCACACACACACACACTGACACGTTTCCTAATCCGCCGGCAAAGGCAGGGCCAGTCTGCAGAGCCCTGCTGTCACCACTTGTGAGCCACACGTAGTCCCCACTCATTGAGAGACTCTCTCCAAGCTATGGTGGGGAAAAGGAAAATGCAGAAAGCTCAGGCTAATCCTTATCTATCACCTAGATCCGGTCCTCTTCGTTCCATTTTACCCCCCCCACACAAAAAAAAATCACAAAGTAGGCTATTGGAAGGTAAAGTCTTAAGAGGTCATTTAGTTGGTCCCCCTGCCTTTGGGTTAGGCTGATGCCACAGCCGTCACATACGTGGGTATGGGCTGTTGACCACCTCACACCCTCGCCTTTGACAGGTGACATTAAACACACGACCAAACACTACCTACGCCTGTCTCCGTGCTAACTGGGGACACTCCCCCAGGCCACAGGGACGCCCTCCTCCTCACCACCCGCACTGTCGTGATGCCCTCTTCAAGTCAGCCCAGCAAGGATGAGAGACTTGCCCTTGGCTTGGGGTGGGTGACTTTTCCATTTTACAGAACAGGGTGGAGGGAAGTACTCCCTTTCTTTGTGTTCGAAAGTTTACTTGCAGCTTCGGCAGGCAAAAGGATTTTTTTTTAATATCATAAAAAAAAGTTATATGACTTTAATTAAATGCACTTATTAAAAGGGTGAAATATTTGGAGAGGCTGTTTTTGTGCTGGAGGCACATTTTCCAGCACGCTGTAGAGCGTCTGCATCCGCCCGCTCTAGGCAATTTTTAATGCACAAATAAATCCGCACCTGACGTGCTGACAGATTATTATGCAGTGTGGCCGCCAACAAAAGTAAACACAGGGGCGAGTTTTAACCTCTTGCAGTCACAGCGTTTCCCCTGCTGGGCCAGCTCAGGTGTACGGGACTACTGGCAAACGCCTTTCTCCTAGACGGGCATCTTCCCGTCCCAGAGCCCGTCCCTGGGAGCAGTCTGGAGCATGGTGTGAGCAACGGGACGGGAGACCAAGGGAGGGGACAGAGGGGAAGATCAGCACCACGTCTCGGTCCCCAAGCACCCTGCCTTCCATCCTGTTTATACTGCGGCCTTGCGATCCACAGGCGACTGCTCTCCTTTTAGCCTCAGAGCTGGCTCCACAGACGGAGAGCCCAGCCAGATGTCTCTCCCAGCTCTGCCCAACATGGAAGAGGACAGTTACTAGAGAGCTAAAGGGGCATCAGGCAGGTTCCATACTTTGGACCTTGAATGATGGAAGTGCAAATTAAGGCATTTATAGGAACCAAACTGCAGAACTGCTCGGCTCCTGTTTCCCTGGTTAGATGGGGCTTGCAAAGTGACACTCCTGGAAACGCAGATGTTGCAACTGTCAGAGGGTTTGGTTGTCCTTGCTCGGCCCATGCAATGTGGCCCCGGGGGGTTCATTTACCCTGCGACCTTTAGTACATTCTCTCACATGGTCCCCAAATCCTCCAGGGTGCAGATCATCAAAATCCATCCCTGATCACCACTGATGTGAACGTTGCTGTGTTGCTAACAGTTCTCCATGCTCCGTCGCTGCTAATTCTCTCAGCACTGTTCAGCTTACAGATGAGGAAAATGATGCTTAGAAAGAGGGTGTTATTTTGCCCAAGGAATCCATCACGTGGGCCAGAATATAAGCACAGATACGAAAAGGCAACCACAGGAACCCATCGAAAAACAGAACATTCTTATTTCAAATATAGAGGAGATTCGTTAGGACTGCTGAAGAAATATGCTTATTTTTTTCCTCTGTGGGTAAGATTGGGGATAAATATATTTATTTTTAAAACAACAGGAAAGATTTGGCACAATGTAATGTGATCAAATAAACACAGAAAATTCCTGCAGCGGGTGAAAGGCTGGGCTAGGTGACCTTCAAGTACCCTGCCAACACATCTCTCCGTTGAACTCACTGCTCTGACACTCGGACCCGCCCCTCCACCCCTTGAATTTGGGGGAGAAGCTTTGGGACTGGCTTCATGTTAGCAAGCAGCTCCATTCTTATTCCCCCTCTTCACGGCGCTCGGATCAAATGCCCCTTCTGTGCTGGCTGGGAAGGTTTCAGCGTGGCAAGGAAAGGAGAAAAGAGTGTAGCCATCGGATTCCCTCTGTCAGTGCACTTTCCTTCTGGCCTGGGAAAGGCTAGCAAAATCCTGATCATTGCACTTTGCAAGCTTCTCCCACCAACAGCCAGCAGAACCAGGTAACCATTACCAGGCAGATTGCGTCTCCCGGGGGACATTTGTCAATCTCCTGAGTTTTGGGAACGTCCTACTTCATGAAACAGACGCCCGAATCCTGCTCCTGGGGCTAACAGTGGATGCCGGTGCCTCCATTCCCAGCCTGTCCCGCACCTGGGCAGGAGCACCAGGCTTAGGCTCCTCTTACCGGTCACAACCAGCCCCAACTTCGAGTTGGAAGCCCCAAGAGACCCACTCTGGTGAGGGTGGGGGCAACCACACAAAGTATTTGGGTACTTTAGAATTGGGGGCTATTACCAAACATGCTGCTAGGCACATTCTAACTCCTGCTTGTGGCAGGGCGTATGGGCTGCTTGGAGAGGCAGCGGCCCTGGTGCAGGCTGAGATGGGCATGCCCCAAGGTAGAAGTGATGTCATCACCAGACCAGCTCTGCAGTGCCCGGGATGAGTTCCTGGCTGCAGAGCTTCCAAACCCGGTTTCCCCACCCTCCTGGAGATGCTGAGCTATGCAATCTGCTTTTAATAAACCCCCTTTCGGCTTAAGATACCCAGAGATGATTTCTGTTGCTTGCAAACAAGAACCCTGATGGATATAGGAGTCTGTACAAAACTCCTGGCATTGGTACTTGGAAGTTGCAATGCTAGATCTCTTTGGTTGGGTTTTGTGTTGTTTTGCCTTCACTGATTTTAACTTTCTATTTCAATAAAATAGACAACAGAAAAATGCACATTTCACCAGAGGATACACCACTGAATTGTTGCAAAATAAACACAACCATGTAACCAGGACTCACATCAAGAAACATATCATGACCAACCCTCCCTGAAGCCCAGCTCTTACTTGCTTTCTGTCATTACCACCAACCAAGGGCAGTCACTATCCTCACTTCTCACATCATAGATTAGCTTCGCCTGTCTTTGAATTATATGTGTAAATTTAGTAATACACTACATAGTCTAGTCTTTATCTGGCCTAGGTTTTACCTTTGTTTACTTGTTTATCTGTCACTCACACTATGCTTGGTTGATTCATCTATACTGTTGTGTGTGGCTGTAGCTCATTCATTTTCATTGCTGTATAGTATTCTACCGATTGAATATACCACAATTCATCCATTCTACTGTCAACAGTCATTTGGGTACTTTCTATTATAATTTGGGGCTACTAAAAAAGTGCTGCTATGAACATTCTGGTACATATCTGCTGGTGAAATCTGAACACATTTCCATTGGGCAATGATCATAAAGTACGTATACATTCCACTTTGGCAGACACTGCCAAATGGTTTTCCAAAGTGGCCATATCTATTAGAAGGATTTTTCATTGAACTCCTAGGACAATTTTTATCCTCAAAACATAAGACATTGGGGAAGAATAAGAAGTGCAAGGAGGAAAAATGTGATAAAATGTCATATGGAGGCATTTTGCCCCCTCTCCCGCCCTCTTCTTAAATGATTCCACTGCACACGTATTAAGACGACCTTGGTATTTGGCGCTTTGCCACTCGGCTTGACCTGGGTTAAATGATTGCTGGCAGGTCATCATGGCAGTCAAGGGCACAGCTGGAACAAGACTTCTGAACTCTCGTCCTTCTGACCCAGCAGCAGAGACTCCCACATGCTTCCCAGCACCGCTGGCCCCAGGAAACCAGCAGCCGGGCACCCAGTGTCCCTGCCTCCCAGCATCCGAGAGGGCAGGACTCACAGCGGGGGCCAACCGGGGACCTGAGCGCCTGCAAGACCAGCAGTCACTTACGCCGGGTCAGGAGGGCCAGGTGTGGCGGGGATGGGGTGGGGAGTGGCGGGGATTTGAATAAATTGAGAGCGAATGTCCAGTCTTAGGGAGGCAATTATTACCCTGCTTGTTGATTTCTGCCATATGGGAAAGAAGAGCCCATTGTTGCCAGATTTTCTGACTTTTCAAAGAAAGCTAGAAAACTAGGGTTTTTTTAAAAAAAAAAAAAATAAGATGTTGCAATTTGTGCTGTTGGCAACTAATTTTAAGAAGTAATGCACTGAACACCATTAGCCAAACAAAATACGTCTATGGATCAGATCTGGCCTGTGAACCACCGGTTGACCATCTTTAATTTAGAAGAACTCAGCATTTTAGACTCAAAGGAACAGTCCCCTAAGCAGCTCAGAACTGCTTGAGAGAAGACAACAGACCGCTACCTCTGGAGAGCACAGAGGGGGTGACCAGACCCACGGTCCCTCTCTCTCTTACATGGAAAAGCTGCCTCCGTAACCGTGACCCCTTTTGTTACCCCAACAGAGCCCTCATCAAACGTGAAGCCCTTAAGATCACGAACACCTCCGCCAAGGTGCCTCGCACTTGCAGGATCCCGGGCCTTTTTGTTCTTTCCTTGGCATCTGGCAGGGCTGTGTCCCGTAATCACTGCGGGTCGCCAGCTCTGCCCCCTGCCCAAGTTTCACATGGCAGAATCCGTCTGAGCCAGCAACACCTGGAGCAGTTAAGCAGAACTTAAGAAAAAATTTATCCACCAAAGAAGTCACCAACAAGAAGACACCCTCTTTAGCAAATCAGACCTACTTTCCAATCAGCCCAATCTCCATGCTCAAGCTTTTAACATTTTACTGAGCCAAGAGGACTGCAATCACATTAATGTAAACGGGCCACTTCATTCTTCCTTTCTACTTACTTTCCCCCGAAACCATGAAGCACAAATACCATCTCCCTGCCTCTTCCCTCCTTCCCCTCTACCTGATGGCCCTGGAGTATCTCTCTCTCTCACACACACACACCCCCCAACACTACACTTACATAGACACACACACGCACATCCATTCATCAATTCCAAGAGCGAACAGGTGGGAATAACCTAGCAACAAACATGTATGGAAATAAATTTGCATTTACTTTCTCTTGTCCTCACCACATGTTTTATAGCTCCTAGTGAGGTGTCAGGCATACAGTGAGTGCTTGATAAACATCTGTCAAATGTCCCGTAGTTCCTGAGAGAGATTTGCAAGACCTCACATGTGCTACAGAAAAGACGCGTGCAGCCGCTTTGGAGCGACTCGAATGCTTACCAAGGACGTAAGCTCTCGCCGTGCGCCGTAGACAGGTTGAGATGGGGGTTCCCCAGACAAGGACACAGAGGCACAATGGGGTGCTGAAGCCATCTGGGCAAAGGGCGGGTGGAGGGACAAGAGGAAATGCCTGTTTCTAAAACCCTAGTGTGCCCACCTCCACGGTGGCTGCATGTCACCTAGTGACCATGACGGTTACCTAATAAATTACTAACCTAAGTGCTCAGTAACCATTAGCTCTATACCAGACACTTCACATCATGAGCAAATGTAATTCTTGCAACAATCCCATGAGGCTCATTGAGGAGTCTTGGGAGGACAAAGAGCTTGACCAAGGAACTTAGCAAGTTAGTCTCAGAGGTTCTCAAGTGAAATGCGGTGGGGTGATACTTTGGGTTGTCACTACACACGGGGTACTGCTGCCATTCAGTGGGGATGCTGAATATCTGCACCATGTAGGACTGTCCCCGCCCCGATGACAGCAGCACCCTGGTTGAGAAACACTGGTTTTGGTTTTTGTTTTGTTTTTTTTTTTAGCAAAAGGCAGAACCAAGATCTAAAGCTGCCTGTAGGCAAGTCTGCCTCGAGAGCCCCTGGTCCTCCCTGCCACTCCATCCTGAGGTTTGGAAACCGTTAATGCCACATGGGCTGCTTCCTAGTAGAACGAACGACTGCCCTTTGGGTACCATCTTATAGACACTTCAGCATGTAGAGAACAGGTCAGACCTAGAGCAAAAACCTGTTGTCTCCCCAACAGAGAGAAAGATATTTAAGACCTACGCCCCATAGGTAAAGCTCTGAACCTGGTGTTGTGAGGAAGGGCTTGCTTTCTTTAAGGATGGAACCATTGCTTCAAAGGCAGCAGTGTCGTAGAAGAAAGAGAAAAGCGATGGTATAAAGCAGTGAGTGGCACCAAGTGCCTTGTAGAGCTCCTTCGTGTTCAGAGACTTGAGAATCACGGGAGACTGTCTGTGACCCAAGACTCAAGCATTCGAAGCAGGCTTCATGAAAAAGGCAGGACGTCCCCTGGGCTTCAAAGGATGGCGCAGATTCCAATCAGCAGGGAAGGAGGAAAGGAAGAGGGACGATACATCAAGTGTGCAGAGGTGAGATTTCAGCTTGCTGTGTTTGAGGGGCAGTGAGGAGCCCACCTGGATGAAACACAGGATCTGTTTCAGAGCAGACAGGGTCAACCTAAAAAGGCAGTTTGCACAGGATTCAGGGAGGGTTCCACCTATATCCAAGGAATTCTGATCTGTCTTGCAGGAAACAGGAACCCCTCAGGAGCGGGGCGCAGGAGAGACGAAAGTGGTGTTTTCAGGAACGAACAGACGGCGCAGGAGTGGGTGGGGGGAGCGGTCAGTTAGAAGTTCTTGCAATAACCCAGCATGAGTAAGAGCCTCCATGAGACGGCAGCTACAGAAATAGCCGCCAAGCCCTGCCAATTCCTTCTCAATACCCTTTTCTGTGTTCGATTGGCTGGGAAACCGTGTTTGGGGCCTGAGAAACGGGGAAGGGGTGAACCTTCTTCATATTGTAGAGGTTGATCATCCCCAAGAGCGACGGCTCTGTCTGCTAATAAAATATTGAGGACAAGGAGTTTAAGCACAAGCATTCGGGAAGAAACCCCCGGGGGAATAGCAAATGCCACGGGCAGGTCAGGGCTGTGGTCTAGAGACTACCTGGCCCTTCTCAGACACAAAGCGAGAACTTTCCCATCAGCCAGGTTTCAGGAGACGCAGCTGCAGCAACTCTGTATGGCGACCTGCTATGCTGGTGGCCCCAAGGACACGTCCCCCGATATCCACGCCTTCACTTAGCCCCCTACCCACGAATTTAGGCTGGCCTTATGAGTTGCTTTAGCAAACAGAACATGGCAGAAGTGAAGCCGTGCCAGTTATAGGCCTGGGCCTTAAGAAGTTAGCAGCCGTATAAGAAGCCAAGCTACTCTATGGCAGGACCACACGGAAAAAGAGAAGACCTGAAACAATATGGAAAAAGAGAGGAAAGCCCTGTGTCTCAGCTGAACCCAATCCCCAGCTAGTTCTCCAGCAGAATGACACCTCATGAGTAACCACTGGCTGGCCCAGCAAAAGAACTGCCCAGCCAGGCTAAGCCCAGATTCTGGTACCATGGACGCATAAAACAGTTGCTGTTTTAAGCCACCGAGTTTTTGGGTGGTTTGTTACACAGCAGCGACAGACAATGGATACACTCCAACAAGGTCGTCAGTCGTGCTAGAGCTCCCTGCTGGTCCTCGCCAACAAGCTGACCACACAGAGCTCTGCACGGGCAGGTAGATGTCCACCCTGGGCCATGAGAAGTGTGGACATCAACAGCGGTGTCACAGAACCACGGCTACCTACAAGTGTTGCCCTCAACCTACTTCCTGGTACCCAAGCTTGGCACACGGTGGGCACCTAAAGAAACATTTGTGAAATAAATGCGGAGCAATCGATCTGATTTTAATAGACTCAAGAGAAGCCTATCCCAAGCTTACTTATTCCTGCAAACCTTCCCAGGGACTCATAACCTTCAATGTCAGGAAATGTTCTCATAAATCTGACCATAATCCCCGAGGCCCCTGAAGCTCATTTCCTCTTGTCCAGTACGGATGGATAACAGCTGGTCACCATTGCAGCGTTCTCCAGCACCGCACCTTCCTCAGACTTCTCGTCTCATCCGGAAAGAAGGCTAATGCATTTGTCTCCTGCGAACTTGCTGTTTTCCGAGCTTTTCTGGAGAGGTGCTATTTCTGCTTGACAGGAACCTCCCGGGGATCTTGCTACAATGCAGATTCTGACTCAGCAGGGCGGGGGGTGGAGCCAGAGAGTCTGCATTCCACCAAGCTCCCAAGTGATGCCGGTGCCGCTGGCCCACGGATGACATTTTGCAGGGCTCCTTCCTTTTAAAGATGAGGAGACTCAAGTGCAGACAGAGGAAGGTTCTACCACCACCATCAGAGCCCTGGACCAGACTGCGTGCTCCCCACCGAGTGAGGTGTCAGGCGGAACTGGGGTGGGAAGTCGGGGCAGGCCTCACTCAACCATGGAAGGCTGGTTCTGCAGCACCTGCCCCCCAGTCCCTAAGGCCAGGCTGGCTGCACTGGAACTACCCAAGGATTCCCAAAACGCAGATTCCCAGGCCTTCCTGCTGGAGACTGACTCAATGGATTTGGCATGGATCTATAAGAAACTGTGTTTTCAGAAGAGCTCTCGGGGAGACTCTGATGCATAGTAGGTTTCAGATTATCCATCTAGATTACATGGAGGGTAGTGACCCCAAGTGGGTAAGACTCAAAAATATTAGCTAGCCAATATTTATTAAGGGGTTTTACAATTCCAGGCATTACGCCTATTTAGATCTGTATCACATGATTTAAACTTCACCACAACTCTATCTGGTTACATGCTATCATTATCCCTAATGTACAGAGGGGGAAACTGAGGCATAAAGCAGCTAAACAACTTGGGAAAAGTTACACCCCTAGGAAGGGGCTTAGGCAGGGTCAGAAGGGGAGTTTGCGTAGCTCCAGAGTCCACCTCCTAACCACTGTGTTCTATACCTTTTATCTAAAGTGAAGATGAGCTCCTTGGAAAATCCCAAGAGTAAACTGACCAACCGCAACAGGGTTTCTCAAAGCCTAAGCCACACAACACGAGTGCCTCTCCGAGGGAAATGACAGGAGATGAGTCCAATTTGGGAACAGAAAGTCAAACACCACATGTTTTCACTCACATGCAGAAGCTACAAAAGGTTGATCTCGTAGAAGTCAAAAGTAGCACAAAGGTTTAGCAGAGGCTGGGAAGGGGTGGGGGTTGTAGGAAATGGGGAGAGATTAGTGAAAGGATACAAAATTGCAGCTGAATAAGAGGAATACATTCTAATGTTCTATACAGCAGTGGTCCCCACCCTTTTTGGCACCGGGGACGGGTTTCATGGAAGACAATTTTTCCACGGACCAGGGGGATGGTTTCCGGTTGACTCAAGCACATTACACTTATTGTGCAGTCAAACCTCCCTGCTAATGATAATTGATATTTGCAGCTGCTCCCCAGCACTGGCATCACCGCCCCAGCTCCACCGCAGATGTTCAGGCATGAGGTTCTCATAAGAAGCTCGCAACCAAATCCCTTGTGTGTGCAGTTTACAGTAGGGTTCTCGCTCCTGTGAGATTCTAATGCTGCAGCTGATCTGACAGGAGGCGGAGCTTATGCGGTGATGCGAGTGCTGGGGAGCGGCTGTAAATACAGAGGAAGCTTCGCTCACTCACCTGCCGCTCACCTCCTGCTGTGGAGCCTGGTTCCTAACAGGCCACAGCCCAGGGACTGGGGACTGCAGCTATATAGCACTGTGGGATGCCTATCATTAAACAATACATATTTGCAAACAGCTAGAGAGAGGATATTGATCACTATACATCGTACATATCAGGACATCACTATGTTTCCTGTAAATGTATGCACAATTATGATGCATTAATTTAAAAGAAAATAAATTCTTAAAAAATTTGGGCAACACTGGGTTAAACCAAATGATACAGATTTCTTCCTGCAGGACTTCTCAGAGACTTTACCAGCAAGCAAACGCAAATGAAGTTCCCAGAAGGCGGTGCATTTTGCAACACTCTCCAAACACACTGGTCTACGGAATCCTTTTGTCCAAAAGCATCTCCAGGCACAATGAGGATGCCAGGAAACAAACACCATTTGGGAAGCACAGGCCCGGAGCAGCACTCCTCAAACTTGGATGCACACATGAAGCACCTGGGGCTCTGGTGCAAATGCAGATTCCGATTCCGTAGGTCCGAGTGGGACCTGGGAGTCTGCATTTCCCGCAGGCTCTCAGGGGACGCTGACGCTGCATGACACTTGGCATGGCAGGGAGCTGAAGCACAGCGCGGGGTAGCTCAGGCCCAGTCGTTCCACCTCCCCAGACAAGCCTGACTCCAGCTCAGCATCCCGGGAGAACAGCCCTTGTGCAAATTTCCAGGAGCTCTGGCCACCATGTACCTCCTCGTACCTGGCACTATGCCACATGCTGCAAGTTTCATCGCAGGCCCTTGGGGAACCCAGACCCTTCTGGACAAAACCTGTCCGCAGGTCTGCACCCCGACCCTTCTCTCTGCCTTCTCACCCACCCACCCCCTCCGCCCTTGCCTGGGAAAACCCTCGCTCTGAAGGTGAAGTCCACGTAGCTGGCAGCCGCGCTCCCCGGCTGCCCAAGGTTGCCTGGGACCAGCGGCAAGAAAGGGAGGGAAGGTGAAAGGAGGATAAGCAGAGAGCAAGGAGGCCCCGTGAGGTCTTGTGACCGACCGGGCCTCCTGGTGCCGCCGCGGTGGCAGTGCCAACGCACAGTGCTGAAATACTTGGCCCCTCTCCGGAGCAAACACCCAATCCAAACAGGCCCCGGTGTGTCTCCGAACAGACTGTGTAAATAAGGTGGGGGGGAGGGAAAAAAAAACCCCAACTGGCCACAGATCCCGCTTTCAAACACGTTGAAACAAAATAATCCCTCTCTCGCTTGCTCTCTTGCTCCCTCCTTCCCGCTTGCCCTTTTTTTTTTTTTTTTTTTTTTTTTTTAATTTCCACTGGTGCCGAGGCCTCGGTGGAGCCCGGCTGGCGGCTTGTTAGAGCCTGCAGCCTACCTGTCCTGCATAGGAATGAGGCCTGGAGCAGTTACACGATATGCCCTCCAAGCTGTAGGCCCGGGGACGATAGCTACCGCATTCAGAGTCCAGGAGACAGAGCGAAAGCTGTTCTCGGAGAGCCACTGAGAAGGGACATGCGCGGGGGGCAGAGGGGACCAGGCTGCACGGGAGACTGTCCACTTCGCCTGGCTCTTACCAGGGTGGCTCCGCCCCCAGCCCTAAGACTCACACCCTGCACCCAAACAGCAAACCCAAAAATAACGACCCCGCCACCGGCCAAACCGAGCTAGATCTTCGGAGCACAGCACAAGGAACCCATCCCAAGCAGCCTGGCTCCAAGGGTGTCTCTGAACTCCCAGTGTGTATACAGACAAGGGGGCCGCTTGCTTGTGGTTTGTTTCTGGTTTTGCATTCGGTTTGGAACTTTCTAAAGGCAGAGTGGGGCAGCGGCAGGGGAGGGACAGGGTGCATGAGTCATCTGCAGATTAGAACCCATCCCCTCCGCCCTCTGCAAGTCGAAACAATCGAGTTGTCTCGCTCGGCTCTTGCCAACGGGTCTTACTCAATCTTGGATCAGAAAGGTGTTGCAGGGGAGGCCGGGAGGGGAACCCAGACAGTTTTCTGCCTCTGACATCAGGCCCAGCTGTTAGCATGGTGCTGCGGACCCCAGAACCAGAGGGGAAGTCAGGACTGGCTTGGCGAGGTGGGCCGGGAACCGGTGTCGGGCTACTGGATCCGTGCGGCCCCCGGGGGCGACACAGACGTGAACGGAACAGAAAGGGCAACTTTCCGGTTCACGTCCACTTGCCACGTCCCTGCCCGTTCTTATTCTTGGAGAGGGGACTTTGACTCTCTCCTCTCTGCAGGCTGGTCCCCAATAGCCACCGCGTGGCGACTGTTCACAATCCTCCTTGTTCAGAAGACACCAGACCTGGAGGGCTTAGTCCCCCTAGCCTGAGGCTAGACAGGAAGGGGACTCCAGGTCCTAGGTCCAAGGACATCATCAAATCCTCATGAAGCACCAGTTGTTATAATTTTAAAATGCTGGTTTGAAGAGCCTGTCGGAGACCATCCAGATCTGTGGGCAGAGCCGACGCCACGCCCGTTGTGGGATTTATGCTTCCTTTTCAAAACGTAAAAAAAAATAAATCGTCTTACACATTAGTCTCCCTTTAGCATGGAGCGTCCACGCAGTACCCAGGCATAGACTCAGCACAGCCTGCAAGGGGAGGGCCTGGGAAAGTCAGACCGCATATGCCCCTGGCCATACGTTTGCTGAAGAAGAGTCGATTTGCCCACCAGAGTTTAAAGGCTTTGGTCTCTTCAGATTATACACGCCTGAGACTAAACTCTCTGCCTCTTTGCGCGGTCATCTTGTACCAGGCAGCGTGCTGACGGCACAACCGCCTCGTGCAGTGGAAACCATTACTGTCCCATTGCACAGATGGGCACGTGGGGGCCTGGAGGGCAGGCGACACGGCCAGGTCCTACAGCAGCCTAGCAAAGCGTGCCAACCATCAGCAGTGCACGTCATTCCCTCGTGCCGCTTCCGGCATTTACCGCCTCCTTCCTACCTCCAAGTCAAGCTGCTTCTACCCACCGTCTCTCTCCCAGCTCCTAAAGTGCAGGGACCAGGTTATTCTTACTTCCAAAGTACCCTCAGCCCCTCGCTTAGCACCGTGTACACCGGAGACCCAGAGACAGTGTTTATTGGAGGAATAGATAAATGACTTGCAAGGAAAAAGGCGACTCTACTTATCCCTCTCTTCAGATATTTATCGAGTACCTACTGTGTGCCCCTCACTTGGATAGACGCGGGGACACAGGTGGGCAAGCAGAGGCCCTGGTCTCACAGCTAGGTCTGGTGAGGGGGACCCAAGAGTCACAGGAACAAGCCAGGCCTATGCAAATCTCCGCAGGGCACTCAAGTGCTCCACACAGAGCCAGGGCCCTGGAATGTCACAGAGGAGCAGCCCCTGCCGTGCAGGTGTTTCTCTTCCAAGGAGGAAACAGGTCTCCGAGACAGAGAAAAATGGAATTCAAAAGCTCTACTATTCTAAGGTTTTCAAAGTCTCCAAAAGGTCAAACCAGAGCTAACTTGGCTCGGTAAGCTCTTCTTTATATACGAATTCTTCTCCTGCCATTTTATCTGACGCTGCGTCTCAGCAGTGACAGAGGGAACGCACATAAAATAAGATAAGGACGCAAGAGATACCACCACGCACCCGCCAGAACGGCCACACGTGTACAGAGGGACAGCACCACGTCAGGGAGGAGCGGAGCCAGTGGAACTCCAGGTGTCGCCGGCGTGGGTACAAACTGGCACGGCCACTCTAGAAGAAGGTCGGGCAGTGTCTTATAATCCAGCAATTCCACTACGAGAGAAATGAGAGCATGTGTCCACAAGAGGTTGTGTTCAAAATGTTCCCAGCAACTTGATTCAAAACAGCCGGAACCTGGAAACAGGGCAGGTACCCATCAATAGGGGAAGGCTGAACTGTGGGGTGGTCATAGGATGGGGCACATTCAGCCGTGACCAGGAGCAAACCTCTGATACATGCAATGACACTGATGATCCTGCGGCATCCTGCTGAGTGAAAGGAGAATGACACACAGAGTACGTATCGTGGGGTTCCATGTATACAGAGTTCCCCAGAGTGGCAAAACTAACCTAGGGAGAAAAAATCAGAAGAGTGGTTGCCACGGGAGTCCTGGGGGTGGGCACAGACCACGTAGGGACTTGCTGTGTGCTGTCAGCTTTCTGTCCCCATGGTACACTTCGGATTCATTGCAGTGCAGTGCATGTAAATTTTATCTTAAAAGAAAAAAAAAAATCTGCAACCAAATATGGAATTCCAGCCAAGGAAATGCAAGCCGCAGTGTTTGGAGGGACGTCTACGAATGTCTACGGCGACTTACTTGGAAGAGATCAAATGACAAGGGACAGAGAGAGGCCTGAAAACCAGGCTGAATAAGTGGCAGGGCAAGTCCACTGCGGAATCTACGAGGTGGGTAATGTAGGCGCTGGCGTAAAGTTCTTTCAACTTTTCTGTGTCCTTGTAAATCTCCACGATAAAATACTGGAGGTAGGGGAACGAAAGGACGTCCCAAACAGCTTCACGTGAAAAGAACATTGACGCGGTGTGTTTTCAGAGCTGTTTATGCAAATCCCTCGGTGTCTGTACCAAGCACGGGCAGAAGGAGAGGCCTTCGAGGCGCTCGGGGCTGGATTTGAAGCCACCTGATACGGAGATTCATTCCGGGGTCTGGGTTAAGACCAAAGTCAGAGCGGCCTGGGTCTGCATTCAGTTACCTTGAGCAAGATGCAATTTCCTGTTCCGCGGGATTAAGCACCTCTAGGCCTTGAAATACCTCTCACTAAATAGCATTTTGATGAGTTAAGTGTAAATGAATCAGAAACAAATGGATTAAGTTTCTCAGCATACATACGGAACTGACAAAAATAATAATAATAAAGGAAAGAGGGAAGGCAACATCAGGGGAGGCAGGGAAAGGGTCTCTGTTTCAAACTGTGCATGAAACCGACCGTCTTGCAAAAATACTCGATTGGCTTGCCGACCTCCGTCCCAGACACCCAGGGCTTCTGGGCCCGGCTCTTTAATATTCAAATGACTTCGAAAAACATTTCTCCTTCTGGAAAGCAAGAGGAGAGAGGAAATGCTTTGAAGCCCTCCTAGTTATTTAATTATTTTTTTTCCAAAGGTAAGGCAGTATATTTTTATCCAATATTAAATAAACATATTTTTTTAATGGTATGTTCAAAGCCTTTATAGGCCTCTGATGTTGGTTTGGGATTTTTTTTTGTTTTGTTTTGTTTTGTGTTCTAAAGAGTGAGCAAGGATGGTGCTTTTTCTTGCCAAATGTCCTGGAATTGCAGGGCATTAGACATAGGAAGCCTAAGCGGCCACTGTGCTGTCACAGAGGAGGGAGGCCCAGGCAGGATCTAGCGACCTTTCTCGAGAGGTGAGCAGTGGTCCAGCGGGAGACAGAGGGCAGGTGCCTTGGATTCTGGGTCTGTGTGCAGAACATGCCACTCTGTGCAGGAAAGCGGTGGGCTTCCGCCCTGAGTTCATGATCCCAGGGACACCCTTGCTGAACACGTGAGCTTAGAGAAACGCCTTTTATCAGTCACCAACCGGGGATGATGACAACGGCCATCTCCTCAGGGACACTGGGAAACTTCTCAAGTACTTAAAGGTTGGGTAGAGCAAGGATATGTGAAGTCTCTTTATACGAGGATCTAGGCTTAGAATTAAAAAAAAAAAAAAAATCACACCTAAGAAAATTTTCTTTAACTGGCCTAATTTAGACACAACCTTTACAAACCCAACCCGCAAAGACTCTTATGGAACAGGACACGGGGACAGTCGGGTGGGAACAGGAATGGCATAGTAATGATCCTCAAATACTAGGTGTTTGAGTAACAGCCTATAAATTCTTACTAAATAAATTAACAAATATAGTTCACACTATCATAGAAGTGGTAATGACTGGCATGACTGTTTTCAGACAAGATGTGTTCAGGGCTAAGATAGATCAAACACTGGAATTTGTTGGGGACAGTGTTCTCCAAGCCCTTCCCCTGCATGACAGAGGCATTCGTTGCTACGAGCACTGTATGGCTGCATTTAATTCTTGCAATGGACTTATGAGGTCAGGATCATTAAACATATTTTACAGATTTTTTTTTAAATGGGCCACAGACAAAGTAACTGCCCCAGGCCATGCAGCTGGCAAGTACTGGATCCAAACCCAGGTCTCCCCAATTCCGAGGTCCCTGCTGTAATCACAGCCTGCCTTGCCTGCATGACTGTACCCAAAAAGGCAGACACTGAAGCACCTGTAAAGTCTGGTGGGGAGATGGGCTCTAGTATCCTAACAACAACGAAATTATACTTGCATGCTACTTTCTTTCCCCAGAGTGAATGAGCTTTATTGACTTTTGTTAACATAAAATAATTCTCACTGAAAACTAGGAAATTAAGATCACCCCATAATCCCAGCACTCAGAGGCAGCCTATTACTCTTTTGTTAAAAATCTTTCCAAAAGTCTTAAATGTGTTGATAAGCTTTTCTACTTTTTATTTTGGAATAATTTTAGATTTACAGAAAAGTTGCAAAGACAGTACAGGGAGTTCCTGTATATACCCTTTGCCCAGCTTCCCCCAATGTGAACGATTTACGTAACCATGGCATATTCATCAGAGCTAAGAAATTAACATTGGTATAGTGCTATTAACCAAACTACAGATTTTATTCAGAGTACTCCAGTTTTCCCACCAATGTCTTTTTTATCTGGTCCAGGATCTTGTCTGGGAAACCACATTATACTGTACTCATATGGTTTTTAAAACAGATTGTACTCAACAACACATCGTGGACATATTTCTATATCAACAAATACAAACCTATAGCATCATTTTCAACAGCTTCCTAATATTCTATTCTGTAGATGGGTGATACCCTCATCTCAAATGGCATATCCATGGCTTTCCTTTTTTACCATTTCATAAACACAGGATGGGCAAACTTAACCATGCTGTGCATCCCAGTCCAATGAGGTCCTCGGGATAGATTTCTAGAAATGCACTGATAGTGTGTCAAGAGTGCGTCCTTCAAGGCTTTTCATTCACTTTCCTACACTCTCCTGCAGAAACCCTGAACCCATCTCCCTTACCACCCATCCATCTGTAATTTTAACTTAG
The DNA here is from genome assembly GCA_008750895.1 of Mirza zaza. NCBI lineage: Eukaryota > Metazoa > Chordata > Mammalia > Primates > Cheirogaleidae > Mirza > Mirza zaza. The sequence continues at coordinate 70,866 of VSMD01107190.1, forward strand.
ATTCATTTTGGGCAATAAACGAATTCCCTAGTAAACTAACTCTTCCACGACTCTAGAGAGAAAACCACAGGACTAGAAAGAGTTAATGGACTTTGAAGTCAGTCATTCTTCCCAAAACCAGACTGATCATTTCAAAGAACCACCCAGAAATTAAACTTCCATTCTCGTCAATTCTAGCTAGTCCCACTCCCCTCTCTGGGTCTGACAAGCGGAGAGATCTTCGGGTTTTTGGCATTTCCATCATGGAATTACTTTTGGGGTACAGGGGCAACCCCCACCGAGTTTAATTTCCTTCTCATCTCTCTGTAGTGTCTACTGAAACTCCCTGAAGGAAAAGCTTGGAGGAGCCTCATGGAGTAATGTATACAGCAGGGAAGACAAAAGGATTTGATAGTCAGCAAAGTTATATGCTTTTTTTTTTTAATGGTGAAAGGAATGAGAAGAAGGAGAGGGATTATAAAACTGCTTGCATATCTAGAAATGGCTCAAATGGAGCTTGAGCTAGGAACCTGCCCAGCATGCTAACTGTGGCCATGGTATTTCTTCCAAAAGAAGCCCATATTTTATTTTGAGACTCCTATTCTTCAATGCAAAACATTTTGTCCCCATGCTTAGAAACACTATAAAATGCTATATATTTGGGATAACTGGAAAAAAGGTGGCTGGGAAGGTTTAGAGAAATTGAGCCCTACCCCATGCTGGGAATTCTTAAGCGCCATCCTGGCTTACAAAAAGAAAGAAAGAAAGAGGAAAAAAAAAAAAAAACACAAGCTACTGGTCAGAGGGAATGCTCTTCCATGCCAAGCTCAGCTTGAATTAATACACAACACAACCTCTTAAACAGGGACACTGCTTTAAACTAAGAGTCTCTTCTCTAAACGTAACTGATTAAAAGCAACAGGAAGTTGAGACTATTCTGGAAGGAAAAGGGCTGCAACCTGAGATATTTTCTTCACCCCAGTGTTTGCAATCTTGTCACTCTGGTCAAGGCCGCACCTTCGGGTCAGGAGGGACAAAGTCTTTGAAGTGAAGGATGCCAGTTTCATTTCCCCAGGCAGAACAATGGCTGCGATCCCAGATCTGTTACCTCCCGGGGCCTCTGTGGTCTGGTTGAGTGGCTGGTAGAACCCATTTCGCTTTTGAGTTCTGCCCAGAAACCACAGGAGGATAAGCCCTCGGAAGAGAAAAATCTAACTGGTTACGAGGACTTAGCATCTGCCCAGCAGATATCCATGCCCCTGGTCCTACGTGGTTTCCAGCCACAGGGAGAGGACTTGAGTCCAGACACACTGTATGGAACCTGATTACTCTCAGTTGTAAGATGGATAAGTTCTGGGAACTTGAAGTTACAGCTTAGTGACTGTAGTGAATAATACCATGTTGCTCACTTGAAATTTGCTGTGGTAACTCTGTGAGGTGATGGATGTGTTAATCAATAGGATTGTGGCAATCATTTCACAATGTATACATGTACCAACACATCACGATGTATACCTTGAATATATGCAAATTTTATTTGTCAGTTGTACCTCAGTAAAGCTGCAGGAAAGGAAAAAAAATGGGGATGTTTCCTCTTTTTAGCTCATAGAGCATGATAGTAAATACAGAAGCAGCAAGTTACTGCAAAGAGAAAACGAACGCTGTAGAAACCAAAGCACTGTTATTTCTGCATGTCTCTTCCAGGGTGAAGCAAGCACATTTCTCCTAATGGAGCCTTTTTAGACCAATTTGGAGATCTTTGACATTCAGGCAATTCAATGGATCACCCTTAAGCTGCAACCCAAAACACCACGAGATCAGACCCTACGGTTCTGAGAGGGTGAGGGTGAATACGAGGGCTTTGCCAGGAAGTGGAGAAAAGGGACCATGCTTACGTGAGACTTCACCAAAGCCCTGAGCCGTAAGCAATACTCCGTCAGTGCTGTGTTTGTTTTCTTTTAATTGTGAATAGTTTTGCATACTCTGTAAGCACAAACTGTAAAACAGAGGGGTTGTACGGACGGCCCTCCCTACTGTAAATAAAACACGCTGTTGGAATCAAATAAAACTTGCAACAAATTAAGTCTGACATGTAGGAATAACCATAGTGTAATTGAACTACCCAGAACTCCAGCATAAAAGACAAGCCTCTTACAGAGGGGACTCAAACGGACCCCTCTGGGGGCGGATGGTGGGAGGGGAGGGGTGGGGGAACTGGGCAGCCTAGCGAAGTCCCTGGAAGTCCCTCCGGAGGCCGGATCACAGGGGCCTCGGCCAGGATTGCAAGGCAGGCACAGTGTGGATCTAGAATGCCGCCCCATGCTGTGTCGCAGGACAAACAAAGCCATGTGACTCCTGCTCTCAGGCCCCTGAGTTGGCTCTGGAGCACCTGCTGGAAGGACATGGCTGAGGTCCTCCAATGTCCCCTTCTCTGGGTCTCCAGGCCAGAGAGCCTGGGAGGAGTAATTTAGGGAGAGCCACGCCCCACCTCCTTTAAAAACCACAAACTTCCTGTCGCATTCACGTCACCTATAATCCCCCCCATTACATATTTATTTGACTTTAAAGCAAATATCTATAGGAAAGCTAGAGTGATTCCAACCCCTCACAGCATGGTTTGGCCGCTTCGTCCGGCTACTTTCCCCGGCCAGGCTGGACCGTAGGCGTGCACGGGGTCGCGTATGTGCACATTAGCACCAGAAACCCCGCCTGCTCGCTTCTGCTGTGCTCAGCGTCCCCTGCTGCAAGGACCCGGGGCAGCCACCGCGTTTCTGGAATCTTAGAGAATAAAGAACGAAGAGCCATTTTGGAATGTGGGTCACTTCAGGAAAGAGATTTGGGGGCAGTCAAAACCCATAAAGTGTCATGAGCACTCAGCGCTCCCCAAATAGTCCGGCAGAGAGAAGCAAGGAGAGCCACCAGGCCAAAATCTGTCCCACGGGGTGTCCGAGCCACTCCCTCCACCTGGAAGATGAGAAGAGTGATTTTACTCCTGGGTCACTCCTGCCAGTCCTCCTAGGTGCCTCCCGGAGGTGGGCAGTGAGAGGGACAGGAGGGGAAAGCCTCGGCCCACCCACTCCCCACCCTCAGTGAACCCGGGCAGCGCGCTGGACTGGCCACCAAGCCATCCCTGCTGTGGCGAACAGATGGCGAGAGCTGCTTGGGAGCCACAACGTGCAGTGCCAAGTCCCGGGCTTCCTCTCAAGGGGCAGCTGAGAGTGCCACACGGGCCTCATTCCTTACGTGCCCGGCCTCGGCAGCAGCTGGAACCTGCCAGGTGGCAAAAAGGTTAGCCTTGGGAGTCTGGGGCTCATGCATTTATTCACTCACACGTGCAACAGTTAAAGAGCCTAGTCTGCCAGGTATGGGAGACACAATGGGGAACAAAACCAGCCACTCCCCGTCCGGTGGAGGGGCACGGCGTCAATAAGGCAGACACCGCAAGGAGTCTACGAGCGCAAATTGAGACGGGCTCCCTGAGAGCTGGAGACCCAGTTGTAGGAGCACACTCGCAAGGGCACTCGGCCCAGAAGGGTCAGGAAACTTGAAGGAGATATTGTCGATCTGCTCTTGACTTTAGGGGAGCCCCGTAACCCCCCTAAGCCTTTCTTTCTCATCTATAAAATGGGCCGATAGACACGTGGCTACGGGCAAGCTTAAATGCGAGACTACTGCCGCTGAGGACGTGGCTAAGTGAAAACTCTCAACACGTGTTAGCTTGCGTTGGCAGAAGGACGCTTTGGAGCGAAGGCATCAGGCTTAAGCCCACGGAGCCGGCCCCTGAGCTTCCCTTTGCAACGGTCAGAAATCCACACCCGGCTCTCCTACGGCACCCAGGCCCGAGCTTTCCCTGAAATGCAGGAGATCGGATAGATTCCCTCATCTTTGCCATTCCCTCATCTAGCCCGACTCCAGCGAGAACCTCTCACCACCCCTGCTATTTCAGTCCCGGGTCTCTTTAAGCAGCCACGGCCAGCGCTGTGGGGGATTCATGGTGATTCAGCCCTGGCCCCAAACAAGCTGGATGCACGGCTGCTCAGCCAGGACGTGGCCGCGAGCCCGCGGGCTGCTGCGCGGAGACAAAGCTGCTCTCTCCGGCCCTCTAAACCTCCCTCCCTCCTGTTGACAGGCACACTGCAGTCCCAGCCGCCGCCACCCCCACCCCAGGGTGGACACTCGGAGGCTGGTTTACGGGTCTTGAGGGTTTCAGGGCAAGACAGTCGCCCACCTCGACCCTAGAGGAGAAATCAGGTAGCTGGCAGAGAAAAAACAAATGAGTGTGTTATCTGCCGCCTTTTGCATCTCATGCGGGGCAGCTTGTCTGAGTGTAGACAGAGTTTTTGCTTGTTTTCTCCTCTTAGGGAGAGGAGAGAACCAGCAAAGGGAAGGCATCGAGCCTAGTTCAAAATCTGGTGATCCTGGAAAGTTCAAGAGCAGCCCCACTCAGACGGCAATTGGCCTGTTTCCACCCCGTCTCCAAGCAACGTGACACGAAATCCCCCGGAACCTCATCACAGAGCCAGTGAACTGGAAGGGGCTGGAGATGTCTCTGGCCCAAACTCCCTGCGCAAGGCATGCGGGGAGGCCCAGACACAAAGGGGAAGAAGGCACGGTCTCCGCCCAGACCCCACAGCGGCCCCAAGGAAACCCCTCTTACCGGCGGAGCAGAAAAGGAGGCCCGGTCTCCTGGAGGCCAGGTCACCAGAGAGGGGCTGAGGCCAGGCAGCTCGCTCAGGGTTCCCTCCGTGACCACCTCCCCCGTTTCATGGGTCTCTGCTGTGGATGGTTTAGGGGCCTTCCAGGTAAGAGCTCAGGGCCAGGGTCAGTGTCAGGAAGTGATGACAAGTCCATCCAAACCCTTTCACGGACATACACTTTGACTTCTAGCTTAGGGCTCCTCTGGTTTAGGATCTTCTTTAGGGACATAGGCAAACAGCTAGTGATTGTCATTCGATTCTCCCAAAGGAGGAAAACAAAAATAGTCTCCCTTCCCCTGTCCTTAATCTGTCCCCGTTGGGTTACCTTCTAATTGTGCCTGAAACTATCTCACCTCAAGGCTGGACATCCAGAGCTGCCTTCCCAGGTACTCAGCTCTGCACCTGTACCTGGAGTCACCGTGCTCCAAAGCTGATTCCGGGGCATATTGTAGGAAAAGAGCCTTGCCTTAAAACATGAAACCCACCAAACGCTAAAAAAGGGTGAATTTTACTGCATGTAAATTATTCCTCAATAAACCTGACTTTAAGAAAAAAATCCACAGGCTTACCCTTCCTAAAGAAAAAAATACACTCCCACTCACACACACACACACTATTCAGGAGAAAATGAGAGGGAAATTTACATCTTTTTGCTTGCCTGAAGTGTGGTACTTATGTTTTTAGTTAAAAACAAAAAGCTACTCCTTTAGAAAACGAAAGTGGGTTCAGCTCCAACAGCCAAGCAAAGCAACCGACTCATCCTACCAAGGGTCCCCCCCCCGACCGCTCCTGGAAGGCCCCTGACCGGCTCCAGGCCTCTGCCCATCTCCCCGCAAAGGCCCAGGGCGCGCCGGCCAGCAGCGGGAACCGGAGCTGGGCAGGAGACCAGCCGGCTCCATCTCTGGCATCAAGACACACACAGGAGCTGAGGGCTTTGTGAGCGCACATAGTAGGTGTTCAACGAACTTCACAGGATGACACTGAACTCGAGTCAGGCCTCAAATACAAATCAAGTCACTTTCCCCCTAACCCTACACGGGACTGGGCACTCGGGGACACATTAACTCTTTCACGCTTTCTGGAGCCCACGTGGGTCACACGAGATGAACGGGCTGCCTGTCACCAAGGCCCTGGGAGGTCAGCCTGCTGGAATGGAAACATGAGTGAGTTGAGAATAGGCTTAGACAGGGAGAAACTCCAAAAATGGTGGGGCAGGAGAAAAAAGAAGAAGAAATGGGGAAATTTTGTTGCTGACTTGGATATAAGCAAGGTTTTCTCCTTATCACAGACCAAACCGTGGTCGGAGTTTGGAGCCTTTCAGAAGCCTTAAAACCAGCGAATGCATTTAATGAAAAAATACATTGAAATCCTATGCAGTTTCTAGAAGGTGCCAAATACTCTAGAATGGCAAAAAGGTTGGTGGGGTGGCAGGAGTTGGGGGTGTGGGTGCTGCACCGATTACTATTTTTACCTAGATTTTATTCACAGTAACCAACTACCATCTACATCCTAAACACCAGGCACTACCCAGAATGATTTGCAGTTATTAGGACACTCAATCATCATAGCCCTGAAGGATGGGCATTACCACCCTCATTTTACAGGTAGAAGCACTGACGTCACCAGCCAGGTGACAGCAGAGCTAAGACTCAAACCTCCAGCTGAAACTCCACCAAAAATGGTGGGGCAGGAGAAAAAAGAAGAAGAAATGGGGAAATTTTGTTGCTTACTTAGATAGAAGCAAGGTTTTCTCCTTATCACAGACCAAACTGTGATTGGAGTTTGGAGCCTTTCAGAATCCTTAAAACCAGCAAATGCATTTAATGGAAAAAAACGCACTGAAGTCCTGTGCAGTTTCGAGAAGCCCACACCTCTCACCTGCTCAGATTGACTCTCTCATTGCACAAGGTGCTGAGCCTAAGTGTCCAAAGATGTTCCCAGGAGTGGCCAGATGTCTGACCCAGAGGACGGCCGGGTGGTAGCACCCAGCGGGATCGGGGGTAGAGGAGACCTGGAGGAGGAGGAGGAGGGGCCTGGCAGTTCCAGGGAAAGTCGAAATGACCTCCCCAAGCAGGCAGCGGAAGTTCTCCAGGTACCAGGCCGCTGATACAGAGATCAGAGGCTCGAGCCTGCCAAGAACAAGGAACTGCTGCCAGAAACAAGTTAAGACCACCCCACGGGTCCCCAGCAAAGGCTCCTTGTCCCTTAGCGGAGTCCCCGCCCTGAGCCAAAGACAAAAGTAGATCCCCAGGACCTTGAAGACATTACGCTCGGTGAAAGAAGCCAGACACGAAAGGCCACGTAGTGTGTCATTCTGTTTATATGAAATATCCAGAGAGACACAAAGTAGATTGGCAGTTGTCAGGGACGGGAGGGAGGGGGAGTGGGGAGTGACTGTCATTAGGCACAGGGTTTCCTTTTGGGGTGGTGTATACCTATGTCCAACTCTTCAAAATGTACACATTAAGCATGTGCAATGTTTGCATGTCAGTTATAATTCAATAAAGATTTTTAAAAGATTTGTGTTTTAAAGATCTGAATCTAGATAGTGGTGGTAGCTGCACAACATTGCGAATGTTCTTTAACGCCACTGAATTGCATCCTTTAAATTGGTTTCAATGGTAAATTTTGCTGTATGTGTTTTACCACAATTAAAAAAAAAAAAAAAAAAAAAGAGGAGAATCTCCAAAGTACCCTAGAACTCACTCAGTCAAGCATGAAACCAGAACGTGGAGCTGGGGCTCTGCCTCTAACGACCATGAGGGTCAGAACTGGACGTTCCCCCAGGACCCTCAAACTTACAAACTCGGTGTTTGAAGAGAGGGTGGGGCGGGCAGAGAAGGGAGGACGCAGACCTGCCAGGCGGCCAGGCAGACGGGGCCCTGGCTCCTTCCGACCCACCTGGGGCGCATGGAGCAGCCAGGGCGGGAGGGGCCCCTCCCTGGGCAGCCTCCCCGGACCCTGCAGCCCCCCCCTTGCCTCTGCCCACCTGGCAGGCATCTTGCTTCCTTCCTTGGGGCTGGGAGCCCAGTGTCCTTGGTCTGCATCACAGAGTCAACAACAATTTATCTGAACTGGGCAAACAAGGCAGCCGTAAGCGACGGAACTCTGACAATATTTAATGACTCAGGGGGTGGTGATGCTTTGCAGGACGGAGCGGGGGGCTGGGGGGGGCAGGCAAGGAAAGGAACCAGCGAGCAGGCAGAAAACTCCAGGGGAAATTCCGTGGGGGGGAAGATGAAAGGGGGCTGTAAAGCAATTTTGACAGGTTAACAGACAGGTAATATTCCAACGGTGTTTACTTAACCAGGCTAGCGCTCCATGCAGCGCCGATTAAGCCCAGGCACGAGAGCCTGAGCAGCTACAAGCTTCACAGAAACAAAGATCCAGTCAGAGAAAACCAAATAACAGCCATCAGATGCTGGCAGCCAGGCCTGCCTCCCCCCTCCCAGCTCGGAAGCCACCCGGAGATGCTTCCTGGAGACCGATCGGGAGTGATAACTTCCAAGGCAGGGAACTTGCAGGGTCCCCACCTGGGAACGCAGGGCCCAGCTTCTGACAGCTCCTTGGAAAGGGGGAGGGGGACACGGGTGGCCGGGGCAAAATGCCCCCCAGTCCTCCCACGTCAAGGCAGTTCTGCCATTTCCAGTCCTAGAAAGAAAGACTTGCTGGTCTCACCCACTGTCCCGGGGCTGCTGGCTGAGGATATTTAACCAGCAATAAAATCCAAGCCAGCTCAGAAAACCCCAGCCTGCCCACCCAGATTTAAACCCGTGTTCTGCCACCTCCTGGCTGCCTTGTACCCAGTAAGTCCCTAACCCTCTCTGGGCCTCAATGTCCTCATCTGTAAAATGGGACAATAATTCTCACAAGGTTGTTTAACTAATATATTACTGATTATTAATTATGTGCCAATGTCATGGATATAAGCATTAACAATACAGATGGCCCCCGACCTACAATGGTTTGACTTACAAGTTTTGACTTTATGGTGGTGCAAAGGCAATACAAATTCAGTAGAAACCAAACTTTGAGTACCTATAGAACCATCCTGTGTTTCGCTTTCAGTATAGGGAAAAAATATCCAATAAATTACATGACACCCTCAACACTTTATTATAAAATAAACTTTGGGTTCGATGATTCTGCCCAACTGCAGGCTAATGTAAGCGTTCTGAGAAGGTTTAAGGTAAGCTGAGCTAAACTGTGATGTCTGGTAGGTCTGGTGTATGAAATGCATTTTCAACTTATATTTTCAACATATGATGGTTATATCAGGAGGAAGCCCAGCGTTTGAGGAGCATCTGTATTTAATAAATAGTTATAAGGAATAAATAAATGATATGAGGTTTAATAAAGCACAGTGCCTGGATGACAGTAGGCAGTCAATCAATTTTAGTTTCCTTCTGCAACTGTCTCTACCACCCACATGCCCAGATTCAGAATGTGATTTTCTTTTCTTTTCTTTTCTTTTTTTTTTTTTGAGACAGAGTCTTGCTTTGTTGCCCAGGCTAGAGTGAGTGCCGTGGCGTCAGCCTAGCTCACAGCAACCTCAAACTCCTGGGCTCAAGCAATCCTCCTGCCTCAGCCTCCCGAGTAGCTGGGACCACAGGCATGCGCCACCCATGCCCAGCTGATTTTTTCTATATATATTAGTTGGCCAATTAATTTCTTTCTATTTATAGTAGAGACAGGGTCTCACTCTTGCTCAGGCTGGTTTCGAACTCCTGACCTCAAGCAACCCGCCCGCCTCGGCCTCCCAGAGAGCTAGGATTACAGGCATAAGCCACCTCGCCCGGCCCCAGAATGTGATTTTCTGAACGCAGCCAAACAATCTATTGATGTGAAAGAAAGTGCTTAATTTTCAAAACAAGTGAAAGTTACTATTTCTCTACCCATGCTCTCATAGAATGAGGAGAAAGCTCTTGGTGGGGACCAAAAGAGGTGTCATGCTGGCTTAGGTACCAGAGGGAAACACCCAAGACACCCCCAGCTTTCTGAGACCTTGGCAGCCACCCTGAGCAACTTGATATGGTTCCACGTTCCTGTATTTCTCGGAGAACATAAAAGTGTTCAAAGCCATTGAACCAGCACACAAGGGGTGCCAAGATTCTGACTTCATTTCCTACAGAGTTCGCTGGCCTCTGTTACAGGACACTATTTTGAGGTTGGATTATATATTTTAAGTTATTTGGAAAATCATTGTGGCTTTCAATAATAAAATTCTGAGTGACATCTGTCAGCCCTGATTACCACGAGTCTGCTAAGCAGTGTTTTCTTTCTTTTTCATTTTTAAAAGTGCAATGAAGTAAGTGTTACCCAGAAAGGTTTGTAAGAGTCTGCAGGGTTGTGTATTAAACACTCTCTTGAAACTGGTCCCAAAGGCTTGTTTCAGAGACCTAGCTACAGTCCCTGGGTGCTACGCCCAAGACCTGAGCTGGCAAAGGCTGACGAGAACAAGAAGTAGGGACCAGAGAAATCATAGGAGCATCTGGTCGACCTCCTTCATTTTGCCGATGGGGAATCAGAGCCCAGAAGGTGGAGGTGGGGGACTTGCTTTAGACCCACAGATAGCCACAGTGAGCACGGACAAAAGGCAGAGCCCCAGAGCTCCATCCGGGACTCTCCGAGTCTCCCTAAGAGGACCGACCCATCATGTCTTCTCGTTCCACGACTTAGAACAGCCCATCACACCCATGAGCTTGGTGTCCTGCTGCACCAGCCCAGAAATCGTCTCAAACAGGGTTTCTCCACATAAACCTCTGCCCCCACTTTTGATTTGCAGGGTTCCATTGTTCCTACTCAGAAAAGTGCATCTTTTATGACTACTTCTTGGTTACCCACCATGCGAGTCTCGCCTAGTATAGGACCGGGAGTTTAGGAAATACCTGTGGCTGTCGCAGTTTCAGTCCTACGGGAAAAGCGCCGTCTGCAAAGCAAACTTGGCACGTCTGGGTTCAGGCAGTCTCTTCCCCAGACAGCAGGGACCTCTAGACGGGACATCTACCAAAAGCCATTCCTCCATGGTCACCGCCACCACGCCACCACAACATCCATAAGTATCAATAACTTATGGATGTTCCCCTTGGACAGAGGAAAACAAGGACACATAGGAAGGCTGTGCCCAAGACATGGGTATCAACAAATGCCTGGGAGAGGAGAGGGCTTGGAGGCCAGAAACAAAGTCTGAACCGGCCTCTGGGCATTATAACAGTCAGGTGGTATAATGATTTCATAGAATTCTCCTCTTTTCCCCCCAAAGTTTGATCAGCATGCATTTCATGTCTGAATCAGGACCTCGATTCAGTGCCTGGCACGGGGAAAGCAGTCAATGAATATTTGATGAACAGATGAACACATCCGGCAGGTAAGCCCTTCAGAAGAAGCTATGGGATGGATAAATGCATACAAAATAAGCACATACTTTTGTTACATAGCACATGGGGCTGGCAGTGGGTTGGGGATTCCATGCGAACTGACCGGAACCCCATGTTCAGCGTTCCCAGGCTTTGAACCATCTCTCCTGGCAAAGATCTCTGTGACGCCAGGGAGGGGGATTGTCTCCACGTGTCACCAAGAGGAAAACTGAGGAAATGAATCAATGAGGGTCCCCAAGTGAATTAACAGAAAAGCTGGGACTAGCACTCAGTCTGCTTCTCTTTTTTGGCATTTTCTATTCTTTTAAAACGGTGTTGTAGAGCCTCAGATCTCTCTAAAATATATATATATATATAATCTTACATGTTGTACCACAATCCTTCGGATGCTGCTAACGTGGGAGACGATGAATGCTGCCATATCCCCGCAGCCTTGCCAACAGCTGATGTCTAAACCACGTCACCACCTGTGGCCTTTAAGCCCAGGCTAAACAATCGTAATCACATTTCTGGAAATCTAGGAACGGTGGCTGCCAAAAGACAGAAGTATCAGACCACACCTTAAAGCTTTCTGTGCAGCCAACAGTGGAAATGAGGAACTTTACCAGACCACCTCCCCAGAGAATCCACCTCCATCCTTGCATGCTGTTTCCCCACGTGGGACACCGAAACCACACCTTGGAGTCCCCAGGCAAGACAGTCAGTGCCTGGTCAGGAACATAGCAGGTGCTCCATACCTCTGACATCAAGACGACCTTGGGTCTGGGATGCGCTTGCATCCAAAACCGTGAATAAATTCACACCTAACGGGTACGACGCACACTCTCTGGGTGATGGGCACACTTAATAACTTTGACTCAAACTGTGCAAAAGCAATTTATGTAACCAAAACATTTGTACCCCTGTAATACCCTGAAATAAAAAAAAAAAGAAAGAAAGAAAAAAGGCATCCCAGTGCCTGCCAGATTCCATTCTATAAAAACAAACAAAAGTGTGCTCTAAATGTGGTCCATCCATACAATGGAATATTATTCAGCCTTTAAGAGGAAGGAAATTCTGACACATGCTACAATATATAGATGAATCTTGGGTGAAATAAGCCGGTCGCAAAAGGACGAACACCGTTTGATGCTACTAGAGCAGTCAAATTGGCAGAGACAGAAAGCAGCAGCATGGTGGGTGCTAGGGGCTGGGGAGAGAGGGGCCAGGGAGGTAGGGTTCAATGGGTGCAGAGTTCCATGGGTGGGAGGCAGAGACTGCCACACGACAGGTGGGTGTGAACATACTTAATGCCGCTGAGCCGTAAAGATGGCTAAAAAGGTAAATTTCATGTTATGTATATTTTACCACGATTAAGAATAAATAAATACATTTTTAATCCACCTTCTCCCCAACAAAGTGAGAAGCAGGAAGGAAACTCCTTCAAGGGACATTTCAAAGTTGTGGCCCCCTCTCACTCCACCTGTAATGACCTGAACAAAAAGACAAAGGGCCAACACAAAAGACATTAAAGGGTCCCCAGGAAGTTCCACCTCTGAGACCACTTGCTTGGGGCTGGGGGGAAGCTCAAATTGCTAACAGTCCAAAGTCCAAACAGTTGCCACTGTAAGGCGGCAGAGGAGGATACAGTACAAACCAAGAAGGAAGAAACAGCAAAGGGTAGGCAGAGAAGGGCTCAGCAAGGCAAAAGGAATGGAGACGTCCAGCCAGGGCGGAACCCGGGCCGGAGGTCCCCCTGGCACCCTCGCTCCTGCCGGGCAGGGGCCTCCCTCCAGAAAAACGCGCGTCTCTAGCCCCTCTGCAAACAGCGTGCTCCAAGAAAAAGAAACCACGTTTAACAAGAGAGATATAGGGTAGAAAGGGCAGCGGCCCTTAAAACACGGGTTGTAAATGTGCTTGAAGGTTGGTTTTGCCCTTAAAGGAAATAAAATGTGTGGTCTGTCCGATAAGTAGACAGCAAAGCCCTCGGAATGGGAAGCTGGCCAGGTGCGAGTCTGCAAATGGATAAAAAAGTTTTCTTAAAATACGCGACGTCTAAATACTTCAGCAAGGAAAAGATCCTAGGATCCACCGAGTCATATTTTTAACTTAAATCGAACCTAGCGACAGCTCCGCAAGGAGATCGCCCCTCTTTCCTTTTCTGGTGGGCTTGTCTTTGACCATGATCTGTGGGAGAGTAACTCTGCCCTCTGTGACGCCAAGAGTCACCAGGTAGTGGTTCCTGGGGGAGGGGGGGGAGGGAGGGAGCTGGGGACTGACAAGCGAGTGACAAGATGTTCCTTTCCGGATTGATGGAAAAAAATTACATCTTGACTTGGACGGTGGTTACCTGAATGTGTATATATATGTAAAAATTCCTTAAACTCTACATTTTAAGACTTTTGTATTTCATACACATTATTCTTCAGTAAATAGCATACACGCACATAGATTTATTTTTTTTTAAATCACCAGAGGTTTATTTTATACCCAACTGGAGCCAGGTTGGCTGTTAAAAAGGATCCCCGGTCAACAGTTAATACATCCACCCCAGCCCTTCCCGGCCCTCCTCTGACCCCACCACACACACGCCTGTTACCCACCAAGGGGTCATCTAAAACAAGGAGAATAATTGAAACTCAATCCAAGTTGCTTATTTCCTGTTTGGAGGGATTTTGCAAGGCAGCGGATTGAAACTAATGACAAAAGTAACCAGAGAGCCTCGCCAGATCGTGCTGAAATCTGTCTCTCCAGAGCTTTTGTGAAGGCGTCCTATTCCCGCGTTATTGAATGATAAGGAACAGACACTTTCTTCTCAGCATGGCAGCCTCTCAGATGCCGAAATGGGCTGGCGTCCCCGCTTCAGTCGCCCCTTGTCTAGGACATTCATTCGCGCAGCACACAGTATTTATCGAATGGCTGCAACATGACAACCGTTTCTTCAGAGAGTGACTTTCAGACCCCCTAACTGTCCTTGCTAAAATACATTCTGTTTTCAAAAAGGGCACGAATCCCGCTCATGACCCGATCATCGCCCAAAGGTGCCACCTCCTAACACCCACACATTAGGAATTTGGGGGGAGGGGGCAGAGACATTCATACCATAGCATCGAGCAACCCTAAAAATTATCAGGGTGTTAGAGAAGGTCAGGTCTAACTGGCCTCTGAGACCCATGATTCCAACCTATGAGCTGCCTGCTGAGTGTTCCCGACCTGGGTCCCATCCTCATGCTCCTTTCCATTTTCTCAGCAGCCCAGGCTGCCCCCCAGCCGCCACCCCCAGCCCAGGGCCACTCATTCTTTCTGTGCCTCTCCAGCTCAGAGACATCCTCATCCAGCTCAGAGACAACCTTCTCCCGCGCCTCCCCCCTGCCTCCCTCCCCCAACCCCAGCAAAGTTCCTGCATATTCTCCTTGGCTGGCATTTTCCCAGACAACTCAGGGAACAGCAGCCCTCTTGAGACCCCCAGTCCCGGGGACGGCCACTCTCACTGAGGCTGCAACCTGCACCTTCCATCATGCCCACCTCCCTCCTGGCACCTCACGGGTTGTCCCTAACACTGTGGCTCCCCCATGTCATCCTTCACCCTTGGAGACCGGACCCAGTCCACACCAGCCACCCCATCAGCTAGCACCCACCCCTCCCCGTATGCACACGGCTTCCTCCATGGCGACCGTTCTCAACTCGCGTCGCATGCAGTTGCTTCTAGTACAACCTCTATGCTTCTACTACACCTGATCACATCTCCATGATCACCCAACAGCAGCTAGAACACACTGGGTGCACACCAAGTACCAGACGCTGTCCTGATTATTTTGTAATTCTTAGCTCCTTAATCCTCAGCAAAGCATGTTTATTTTTCAACTGCTCATTTTACAGAAGAGGAAACTGAGGCAACAAGAGGTTAAATAACTTGCCCCAGGGTACACAGTTAAATGTCTACACCAGGGGTCCTCAAACTTTTTAGACAGGGGGCCAGTTCACTGTCCCTCAGATCGTTGGAGGGCCAGACTATAGTTCAAAGAAAACTATGAACAAATTCCTATGCACACTGCACATATCTTATTTTGAAGTAAAAAAACAAACAGGCAAAACACCCGCATGTGGCCCGAGGGCCGTAGTTTGAGGACCCCTGGTCTTGACAGTGAACTCCTGGAGGAGTACGTGTGTGTGTTTGTGTGTTCTGACACTTCCGGTATCTCCTATAGTACTTCATGCCTTCAGTAGGCATTTATTCAACTTCTCTTTTAACACATATGCCTGCCTGTCTGCAGGAGGGAAATGACAGCAGATACGTGCAGGCTTTGCGGCACACAGCCTGAGTTTCTGTCTCGACTCTGTTTCAGCCTGGACACAGGTGAGTTTTCACTCTCCCGGGAGCCTCTCACTGTCTGTGTATATGGGTGACGATACGACCTGCCTCTCGGGTTGCCCTGGTGCCAAACCTCACTCCCCCCACATACACCCAGGTCTCCTGGTGACCCTAGAAACGCACAAGTGTCATCCACAAGGAAAACACACAGAGAGATCAACACTGCTTTACCTTGGGGCATCACAATTGGGATCACCTGCAAAGTCTGCACAGGGAAAAGATACCCACTGGGAGAAGGGAAGCCCCCCGGCGGCCCCGGAACGAGACTAGGTGATTCCCAGGCCCAACGTCCTGTCTGTCCCCAGCCATAGGAAGGCAGGGCCCAGACAGCCAGGGCGCCCCAGGCACCCCTGCCAGCCCCTTCCCGGAGCTGCTGTTTCTCCTACAGAGAAACTTGGTCTCCTAAGGAGATCTGCATGCCTCATTTACCGAACAAAATAGAAAGAGTAGCCCTCGTGTTTCAGTCTAAGGCATTCATCTGTGGTTTCTATTTGTAGTCCTGCATATATTTGCACACACATAGATACGCCAGCCAGGAAGTGCAGGCCCAGGTACACACACACACACACACGCACACACACACACACACACACAGAAAAAGAAGACTGATGAGTATGTACATACAGCCCAGTTAAAGATACGTCCATTCACTGTCCCCAGAAGAAGAGAACCTATTAATGTCTACCTCCTCGATTCCAACCCCGCTCTAAAAATAAACATCTACTCAATTTAATCAACTTTCAAAGTCGCACAGATTAGTTCAGGTAAGTACAAATGCTAACAGCTTTCTCCCTTTGCTCTTAATTAACCTAAGAATTTGGGAAATGGAGGGGGAACAAGAGAACATCTAGCCTCAAAAGTTGGTCCCCAAAGCAGCCTGTCTCGAACAGTATGAAACTCTCTCCCTTCGTCTCTGCTCTTTCTGATACTTAGGAATCAGTCACCACCGATGCAACTGGGACAATCTAGCTGCCTGGTTGGCCCTGCACCTTGTGCAGACAACCCCACAGGGGCAGGGATGAAGGACGGAGAAAATATTCCTGATGACATACGGGCTTCGCTGCTTGCTGTGGGCCAAGAGGCAATGGAAGAGACAGCCCAAGAAAGGGGCCAGGTCAGACTATTCTCTGCACTTTAAAATATTACCGCCCCACTAGCCGAAAGAAAATCCACAGGAAAAAAAAAAAAAAAACAAGTCCAGCAGTTGATGTGACGCTTCAAATAACTATCTCCCAACACATTTGTTTCTTTTTCCATTTTGATTATCTTCCAGTACGCCGACTGCTGGCCTCTCCCATCTTCCCATCTCTGCCCTCGCAAAGGAATTCCAAGTCCTCACCTTTCTGCCCACTTACGTGCTTTACGAAAAGCAGCCCCTTGATGGGTATCTGGGCACACACTGTGAGAACACAGCCTGCAATCGCGCAGCAGGGCGCAGCCCAGGAGTAATCCAAGCGGTGGGAAAATCGTTGCTGGGCACGCAGAGGCCAGGGAGGGGGAACAGAAGATGCTCTCTGGCCGGCAGGGTTTGTACCTGGACCCCCAAGTTAACAGAGAGGGGCAGCCGGGCAAGGGAGCACCCAGCATCGCTTCTAGTAGGGCACCACCTGGGCTTGGAAGAGGAGGGAGTGGAAACCCACGAGAGTCTGCAATGCTGTCATCTCCTGGGGGAATAGCTTGCAAAATTCCCGGGAATTTTGAGAATTAATAAAGAAAATTTCCAGGCTGGAAAAGACATGCCCAGGCCAAACCTCTAGACCTCTCAGGACAGTATCAGCTCATTTCTGTGTTTGGACTGTCCCGGGGATGTTTCGATCCTAACATTTGAGAAGCATTTAAAGGAAGAAAATGACTTATGCATCTTGGTTAGACATCTTACCCTCAGCCTCCCCTCTTTAGAGAACCAGCCCCGCTGGCCCCCACATCCTCAGCATCTTCCCACTGAAGTACCCCCTATAGACGCCTAGAGACGTAGCGGAATAATTTCTGAGGGGCCTGGAGCCTAAACTCAGCATACGTAAGAACACGGAAGGCATGAAAAGCAATCTGAAAAATCAACGCTTTTCTAAAACGAAAACACATTGATTATCCCTAATAGTTCCATGTCTCCAAAACTCAAATTCCAGCCATCGATTCAATCCACACTAAATTATAGTCACTCTCGAAACGTATCTGTTCAAAGCAACCTATCATAAGGATGTGTTCAAGAGAATAACCAAAGTTTCACAAAAACAGTATTCACACCAAGTTTGCCTTTGAAAATCGTAGAGTTTCTCGTGTTATTATGAAGAAACGCAAGAAGGAAATAAAATGAAAAAAGGAAGACACTGGCAAGAAAGAGGACGGAAGTGACACAATCAGGAATGAGAAAGACAGGAAGAGCTCACTTTTTTTTTTTTTTTTAGCACTACTTCCTGGCATGGAGCTACTACACATTTGATGTGCACCATCTCATGTTCTCTTCCCCCCAAATCGGTGAGGGATGTACAATTAGACCCATTACACAGATGAGGAAACTGAGGTTCCGAACAGTAAAAGAATCCCAGCGTCAGCGTAAGTGACATAAATATGGCAGAGGAGATTAAGAGAGATCAGTTGCAATCACCTATGAAAATAAATGATGAGATCCAAGCTAAGGACGTTGCAGATGGCAGGAATGGACAGAATGTAAATGCTCGGGACCAGAGAATGGGGAGAGTGAGGAAGACTGCCTGGACTGCTACAGAAAATGGCAACAGCGGCACAGGCTTGGAGAGGACCGGCAGTCGCTGACTTTCAGAACCACTGAGCTTGAGGAACCCTGGGGCCTCCAGGTGGGGACAGCCACTAGGCATTAAATGGCCACAGGTCTTTCCCACACCTCTTTGCTGACATGCATGCATCATTTATCAGAATAAATCAGCTTGGTACATTCAAGTTCTGACCCTTTCGGGAAGTTTCCTACCAGTTGGCCTGAAAACAAACCCTAAAGTATGCTTGTTTGATGGGCAAACCATGGACACTACGTGCCCGTGACCAGCTGCTCCCCTGGCCACACCAGCAAAGGCACCACACGCAGGACTCCCCAGCTGCCACACAGCTCTGCCCTCACAGAAAGAGAAAAATAAGCTGCTTAGACCGGTCTGTCTAACCCTTCTGCCCTTCCCACCTCCATCCCCAGCAAAAGTCACCGCATCACAAACTGGCAGAGACGGCCATGCTAGCCCAACACTACATTTGAGTCCCTATGTTCCCTGGTCCTCCTGGATGGTGGGTCATTCGACAAGTCTTGGACAATGGCTATGGGCAGTTCTTCCGTCTCTCCTTACCGCAAATGAACCTGAGGTGGCAGGTTCAGACGGAGGTGACATAAGATGGTGGATCCACTCTCAGCCCGAGTTCCTGGAGCACAATGTCCCCTACATCCCATATTACACACATAATGTGAATGAGGAAGAAACCTCTTTGTTTTAAGCCATTGACATTTGGGGACGTTTGTTACCGCAGCATAGCTTAACCTATCCTGACTAATACACTCGCCATCTAAGGCCCTTGAGGGACTTCTCTTCTCTTTCCTTCC
>VSMD01107194.1:0-129799 GCA_008750895.1 Mirza zaza
TTTTGAGACAGAGTCTCACTTTATTGCCCAGGCTAGAGTGAGTGCCGTGGCGTCAGCCTAGCTCACAGCAACCTCAAACTCCTGGGCTCAAGCAATCCTACTGCCTCAGCCTCCCAAGTAGCTGGGACTACAGGCATGTGCCACCATGCCCGGCTAATTTTTTCTATATATATTAGTTGGCCAATTAATTTCTTTCTATTTATAGTAGAGATGGGGTCTCGCTCTTGCTCAGGCTGGTCTCGAACTCCTGAGCTCAAATGATCCGCCCACCTCGGCCTCCCAGAGAGCTAGGATTACAGGCGTGAGCCACCGAGCCCGGCCTTTACCTCAGTTTTCTCATCTGGAAAATGGGATAATAATCTGAAGGGAAGAATGTGATTTAAAAAGTTTCTATAAATCACCTACCATGGTGTTTCACACAAAGTCAATGCTCAACAAATACTAGTTTTTCTTCTTTTTCCTTCCCTCTCCTATGATCCAAGGACCTGATTCAGCTGAAGAGTTTGAAGAAATAGGTGCTGACTTAGAATATGGGGTTGGGCTTTGAAGTCAGAGATCTGGGTCAAATCCAACTTCCTTATTTACCAGCTCTGTGACTTTGGACAACTTAGTTAACCTCTCTGAGCCTCTTTCCTCATTTGAAAATGTTTATTTACAATCCTACTTTACCTAACAAATAAAGTGCTCAGCATGTGGCATACTAGGCACACAGTGGGTGACCCCAAATAGTAGTTATTAGAAATCGTCATTTAAAAATGTCCTTTAGGGGTAGAGGGAATCCAAGATGAACTTCCTAGATAAGAGAATATCTCATCTGGCAGCCCTGGAGAAGTTCCTCTCCACTTGAGGAGCAGGGTCTTTACATTCATCTCCTTCTACATGCGGTCGAGGGAGTTGAGATGTAGAGCACGCTTCTGATGGGAGTCATAATCCCAGGTCCTAAAAATTAAATTCAGGTCTGATTTTCCAGGAGGGGACGATTAGCACTGCAGCAGCTTCCGCCTGCAGAGTTCAGGCGCTCCAGTTGTAATTTGTAGCCGGCACCTTCCCATTTGGCTCCTTTGTGGCCATCTGGTCCCCTCAGTGGAGATCTGTTTTATTGGCGACTGCAGTGTTGAGTAAATGCCACGGGAAAGTTGAAATTTACCCGTTGGAGCTCAGGGCACCACGGAGATCTCCTTCTCAGCCCCCACAGAATGATCACCTCAGACCCCACCTCCCCACTGGTTCATTGCCAACACTTCTTCATGCGTACTTTCTAGTGCTATGATTATTTTATTGCCAAGAATCAGAGTAATTATAACTTTTGGAGGGATTTCCTAAGAAAAGATGAACTTGGGTTTATGCATAAACACATGTGAAAGAAGAGGTTTGGGACTTGTGCTTTTTATGTGGTTTCAGTCATTATCATGAGTTTCATTTCACTTAAAATACTTAATACGTTTCTATCCACTGCATAATTTGTTAATGATGATGCTGCTGATAGCTGCCACTAATTGAGAACCTGCTATGCAACGGCCAGTACCCTAGGCATTTTACAAACATCTCTTTCTGATCATCCCAGCTCAGAAGGGACTACTTAGATCACGGTTTCTTTTCAAGCCTTGGCTTGGGATCCATTAGTAGGTCGTGAAATCAATTTAATGGGTTGAAACTAGCATTTTAGGAAATTAAATAGGACAAAATTATATGAATCAAACAGAGTAGCAAATATCATAGAGCATTTTGAGAAGCAAAGGGAAGAATGTTCACAAAACTTGTGTCTCAGTTATGAACATGTATGTGTGAGTTGTAAGTTATGATGAAAAGTAAACTTCTTACTATGGGTTGTGATGTAAAAGCTTGAAATCCACTAGCATAATTCAGTGGTTCTCAAATTTTACAATATATCAGGATCCCCTGAAGGGCCTATTAAACCATAGTGTACCAGACCCTATGCCCAGAGTTTCTGATTCAATATGTCTGGGTAGTGCCTAAAAATTTGCATGTCTAACATGCTTCCAGGTGATGCTAACACTGCTAGTTCCAGACCACATTAGCAAGCCACTGGCCTAATTAATCCCATCTCATAGGTACAGAAACTGAGATTCAGAGAGATAAAATAACTTATCCAAGGTCCACAGCTGGTACAATTCAGAGCTACGATTCAGACAGTCTGACTCCAAAACTGCAAATTGTACAATGCTCACTTTGGTTTTGCAAATACTGTGTTTAATTAGTAGGTCTGAAAAGATTTCTTCTCTGTGTATTTTGTGTATGATTTTGTATTAATTCTCTCCAAGTCACGTATAGACTGCCTAAGACAGAAGAAACATTGGAGCTCACAAGTCCAAACCCCCTATTATTTGGATGAGGACCTAACACCCAGATTGGGGAGTGATGACCCCGTTTGAGTAGCACAGGCTTGAGAAGTAGCCTCTACCAGTCTTTGAAAGCCTCCCTTTCGCACTCTGTCTACGACTTCTTTGTTCTGCTCTCTCTGCGGATGCCTAGGTCTTAGTTTGAGTCTTGACATGTGCATGCTCGGTTTCAGGAAGATCCTGAAGCCAGGAGAAAGTCCCATTGTCCAGGAATGTTCCCCATGTCAGCTCTGATTCAAGGTAGACCTTAATCGAAGCTAAAATTTGGCACTTCCTAGGCTGGGGCACTGAGTATAGTATTCAGAGGATCCCTCTTTTCTTCTAGTGTAGCTGAGTTGAAAGAGCAATATCTATGGGAATAGACAGAGCTGGGTCAAATCTTGAGTCCATTACCATGTGACCCTGATCCATTTATCTAATTTATTTCCAGGTCTTGATTTGTCATTTTTATATAAGACTCAAAATACCTATACATTCATAGGAATTTTTTGAGAATTAAATACCATAAATAAAACAATTGGCTTGGTGCTTTGTACTTAATGAGCCCTCAATAAGTACTAGATATTATATTCTTTATTCATCGACTTACAGATATTTATCGAGGACCTACTATGTTTCAGGCATTGTGCTACGTATCACAAAGCTGCAAAGATCCTTTTAGGCAGCTCACAATCTATTGCTAACCTGGCACAGCTGTCCCTACTCTAATCCTATGCCTGTGGCAGACATGGTTAATGGATCGTTGTAGCATTTCACACTGAGCTCAGCATGCAACTTTAGCCTCCTTCTCCACATAGCAACTCAGGCAGCACCACCCAGCAGATGGAGCGAACATAAACCCCTCACTTCTTTGCTTTCCCTGGTTTAGTGAGCAAGACTCAGATATGGACAATTACTTGGTGTGTGGTCAGTGTCACGACAGGGTAAAACCGAGGTCCTCAGGAGATGTATGAGGGCTACTTAATTCTCTGGAGAGGTCGTGATGCTAAAGCTTCCAGAAAGAGCTGAGTCTGGAAGGACAAATAGGAGTTAATTAGGTTTAAGGGAGAGCCGGTGACCTGGGAGGAGGACAGTCCAGGCAGGGAAACAGCACGGGTGTAGAAGGTCCTGGAGGCAAGACAGGCAGGAAGTATTTGGGGAACAGGACGGAGTCTGGGGAGGGGGCTGGTGAGAGCTGAGGCTGCGGCAGTAAGGAGAGGCTGGGCTGGGGGTCCTTCCTGGCCATGCTGACGTCAGGGGACCATCAGCGTACCCCTGGGAGCAGGCAGGTGAATGTCACTGCCATGCTACAGCCGGAGAGAAAGCTGAACCGATGTGGATTAACCCGGAGAAAAGAAGCCAACAGGCAAGAAATGTGTCTCTTCTCTGCGAAAACCCCTGAATCCAGCAGAAAGATTTAAGGGATAATGGAGGCATTTCTCTATTTCATACGTAGTAATCCGGGTCCCTCAGGACCCAGCGCAGAGCCTGATTAGTGCTGGGGCAGAGCTGCCCAGAGCACCCGTTTCCATCACGAGCTGACTGCAGGCTACACGCTAATGGGATTGTTTGTTTAAAAAAGATGCCATCCCTGCTTTAAAAGAATGTCCTTCTCACTAAGCCTGAGCTCTGTTGCTTTTGTCAGGGGCTGGAAAAATATTTAAGGCCACACTTTTGGGGGTCACTGGCTTTGAATTTTTGCTGCAGAACTTTCTTGTTAATAGGCTTCAGAGTAGCTATGAATGATGTTGAAGTGAATATAGGGAAATATCCCACTGATTAGAGCTGGACAATGCAAACAGCAGCATCCCTCTGCCAGGGGGGCTTGGCATTCAGACTCACGACATACCTGGGCAACCTTGGGTAAGTCACTTCCCCTCTTTGGGTCTCAGTTTTCTCATCTGCAGAATGGAGAAGTAGGAATTACACTATCCACATTTTTATCTATAATACTCCTTGTCTTGACAGCAGCCACCGGGAAGATTGGTTCATAAGAAGTTTGATCTGCAAAGTTGCCAGGGTCTGTCTGTTCCCATCCATCAGAGGGATGTTCATTGTTAACATGCCTCATCCAAACTTGCTGCCATGATTACAAACAGTTTGGTGCAAAAAAGTTAGTCATTGCTGGCAGGCCCACACGTAGAAATGAGCTGCGTTCCTATAGTTTGCTTTTAGGTCTTTTGTGTCAAACTTAAAACGCACTTTCCAGGGACTATTTAATTTGCAGATAACTTTCTCAGCCACCCTACAAAAACCCTATTTAAGTCCTTAATGGAATTAAAATAATATTACTTTTTGGGATTAAACTTATAGTGGTACTATTTTTACGGGGTAGCCTAGAGTTGGGCTCTTTGGTGAGCTAGATTGGAGTAACACTGTTCTGAGTGGGCTCCTATGGAATGGTCCTATTTCTTTGGATTGGGTCTGGAAGAGTGCTGATTTTTGACAGGCTAACTTAAAACAAAACTGTTTTACAGGTAAGCCCAGGAAACCATCATGAAAGGACATTTTCCATTTTCCTTAGGATAAGAGGACACTGGGAGTGTATTTCTCCTACAGTTGTGTCTGCATGGGTGGTAAGGTTAGAGTGCACCTGACTGACCATTGCAAAGGGAGCCCCCTGCTGGAGGGGAGGACTGCCCTGCCACAGCGGCTGTGGGCATATCAACAGTTCTATTTCAAGATTTATCTCTATCCACAGGGAGAGTAGAATCAAAGATCTTAATTTTTTTTTTCCAAAAGAGATTCTTTGTATTAAGTAACTGTTACTTCTCCAACAGATTTTTTTTTATTCTTTTCTTTCTTTTTTTTAAATTTTTTTTTCTTTTTTAGCCAGCCATTGTTGCCTATCCAACAGATTTTAATTATTTCAATTGTTATTAAAGAAACCAAATTTAATTAATTGGTTCCCCCCAAAATCCTCTATAATTTCGGATTCATTATAAAAGACTAAGAGAGAAAACCTGGGCTTTATGTGAGCTGGAAAGTTGTCAAAAGGAAAACTTTTGAGAGAAAGTCTCCTGATTAGGACTTTTGAGAAAGTGGCCAAACCAAATTTATGGCTCAACTCTAAGACTGGAAGACGACACAGCATAAAACACATTCATCTGAGGATATATGATAAGCCATAGTGTATACTTCTTATTTCACTTGATCCTCAAAACCACCCCATAATGTAGGTGTTTTTCGTTTCCATTTTATAGTCGGGGAAACTGAGGTTTAGCGAACTATTGGCAGAGCTGCAATTCAAACCCAGCTTTCTGATCCCTTTACTCTTTCTAATACCTTAGGATTAGAAATGGTTTTTGTCCTAAGGGATGGACCCAGAAGGGAATCAGCAGAGAGGAATTCACCAGTTAAAGCTGTGGGTGGGGGACACCAGTTGTCCCCTGTGAAGTGGGACACTTTCTGGTGAGATGTCAGGGTCTAGAAATACCCATGAAAGTGAGTTTCATGAAAACGTGATTCACAGCGGAGAGTTCATTTAGTTGAATTTCTCGTTTCCGTGAGAGAGTGATAATGATGCTAACGTTGGTGCTGTGGGTTTGGTATTTTATTTTAATTTTTATAGCAACACGCCAGATGGGAAGACAGGCAGCATTTATAAAAGCCTTGTCACTGCATTGGGTGCCTGGCCAAGGTAACAGGTTAGATATTTCATTTTGTCTGTAGTGGTGGGATTTCCTCTCCTGTGACCTCACTGTGGAAAATCCACTTGCACCTGTACACAGTCCCTTATTTTCTCCACCGAATGCCCTAATCATGGCTGTCCCTGAGACACGGCTGCCAGCTACACTCTGGGGAGGGATTGTTTCTAGTTTGATAGTGAGTGGGCTTGCCCACAGTTTCTCCTTGGTTTTGTTTCTGAAAGTCTAAGAACAGGGTAAGAGGTGTGCAGGTGCCGGAGCCAGCTGCTGCTCAGAGCAGATGAGCCTTTCTTGGAAATATTCCCAGACGATGAATTGCTGGCATGGTGCAGAGAGATGCTCTGGAAAATTGTCCATTCACTATGACCACTCTTTGACCCTTGAATGCACTGACACTTGCTTATTCTATAGCTCCATGTAGCTAAGGAAGGAACCACATACATATGAGAGCTCTGAGGAGCCGTGGGTACAGCCCAGAGGAGTCTGTCAGTGGGTGCAGGTCATGGACAATCCAGGAAGGAGTCATGGGGTGTCCAGGGACATCTCACTTGGCAGAGAGGCCCCCTGATCCCCACTTCACTTCAGTTATAAAAATGTTACCACTGATTGTTGTAGAGAACTTAGAAAATACAGAAAGTGACAAAGCAGGAAAGAAATTTACTGCTAGTCTTGCTACCAAAAAGAATTTTTTTTTTACATATCACCTTATACAAATTTGAGACTCTCTCTCCCTTTCTTATGTATGTGTGTGTGTATGTATGTATCTCCATCTGTCTGACTATAATCCAAATTGATATCATATTACATGTACGGTTTTGTAGTTTGATCTTTCTTCTTGACATTATAGCATCCACATTTCCCCAGAATATTACAATTTCTTCAGAATTAACATTTTTAATATGTCAGATATAACATTTAAGTTTTTAGAAGAGCCATAATTTATCTAGTCAATATGGCATGTTTCTTCTATGAGTGTGCCATGAATTTAACTAATCCATCCCCCATTGTCATTGTTAGACATTTAGGCTGTTTTCAGCTTTTTTTCTGTTTTTAATTTCAAAGTATGACTGGGGTATAAATATTTTTTGTTACATGATCACTTTTATAATGCTTGAGTCATAGTTATAAGTGTGCCCACCACCCAGATAGAGTTCATTGTATCTGTTAGGTAGATTTTTGCCAATCCCCTCCTCCTCCCTTCCCCCTGCTTGATTTCGATTAAGTTTTACTTCTTTCTATGCACATGTGTGCTCATCAGTTAGTTCCAATTTAATAGTGAGGACATGTGGTATTTTTTTTTCTATTATTTAGATACTTCACTTAGGATAATGGCCTCCAGTTCCATCCAAATTGTTGCAAAAGGTATTAAGTAATCTTTCCTCATGGCTAAGTAGTGTTCCATGGTATACATATACCACATTTTCTTACTCTACTCATGAATCGATGGGCACTGTGATTCCACATCTTTGCAATTGTGAATTATGCTGCAATAAACATTCAAGTATAGGTGCCTTTTTGATAAAATGACTTCTTTTTCTTTGGGTACATACCCAGTAGTGGGATTGCTATATCAAATGGTAGGTCTACTTTTAGTTCATTGAGGTATCTCCATACTGTTTTCCATAAAGGTTGTACTAATTTGCAGTCCTGCCAACAGTATAGAAACATTCCTTTCTCACTGTATCCATGCCAGCATCTATTATTTTTGGGCTTTTTAATAAAAATCATTCTAACAGGAGTAAGGTGATATCTCATTGTGGTTTTCCCTGATGATTAGTGATGATTAGTGATGTCGAGCATTTTTTCATGTTTATTGGCCATTTGTCTATCTTGTTTGGGGAAGCTTCTGTTCATGTCTTTTGCTCACTTTTTGATGGGGCTGTTTGATTTTTTTTCTTGCTGATTTGCTTGAGTTCTTGGTAGATTCTGGTTATTAGCCCTTTATAGGACAGCAGTCCCCAACCTTTTTGGCAACAGGGACAAGTTTCATGAAAGACCATTTTTAGATGGAACAGTGGGGAGTGAGGCAGAACTCAGGCAGTAAGGGGGTCAGACAGAGCTCAGGCAGTGATGTGAGCAATGGAGAGCAGCTGTAAATACAGATGAAGCTTTGCTTGCTCACCTGCCACTCACCTCCTTCTAATGTGGCCTGTTTCCTAAGTTTCATTCAAGACAATTTTTCCATGGACTGGGAGGTGGGCATGGGGGCACGGGGCAGAGCTCAGGTGGTGATGCTCAGCTGGTTCCCAAAAGGCCACAGACCAGTACTGGACCATGGCCCCCGGGGGGGTTGGGGACCACAGTTATAGGATATATAGCTTGTGAATATTTTCTCCCATTCTGTAGGTTGTCTATTTGCTCCATTGATTATTTCCTTGGCTGTACAGAAGTTTTATAATTTAATCAAGTCTTATTTATTTATTTATTTATTTATTTATTTATTTTTCAGACAGAGTCTCACTCTTGTTGCCCGGGCTAGAGTGCCATGGCATCAGCTTAGCTCACAGCAACCTCAAACTCCTGGGCTCAAGCAATCCTTCTGGCTCAGCCTCCCGAGTAGCTGAGACTACAGGCATGCACTACCATGCCCGGCTAAATATATATATATATATACACATATATATATATATATGTTTAGTTGGTGAATTAATTTATTTCTATTTATAGTAGAGACGAGGTCTCACTCTTGCTCAGGCTGGTTTTGAACTCCTGACCTTGAGCAGTCCACCCACCTCAGCATCCCAGAGTGCTAGGATTACAGGCATGAGCCACCATCCCTGCCCCTCAGTCTCATTTATTTATTTTTGTTGTTGGTGTGATTGTCATTGGGGTCTTCTTCATAAATACTCTGCCTAGGCCAACATCTAGAAGAGTTTTTCAAACATTTTCTTCTAGAATTCTTATGGTTTCATGCCTTACATTTAAGTCCTTTATCCATCTTGAATTAATTTTTGTAAGTGATGAGAGCTATGGATCCTGTTTCATTCTTTTGCATGTGGCTATCCAAGTTTCCCAGCACTATTTATTGAATAGGGCTTCTTTTCTCCAGTGTGTATTGTTGTTTGCTTTGTCAAAGGTCAGTTGGCTATATGTGGATGGTTTTACATCTAAGTTTTCTTTTCTGTTCCATTGGTCTATGTCTCTATTTTTGTGCCAACACCACACTGTTTTGGTTACTATAGCCTTGTAATATTGTTTGAAGTCCATAATATGGTGCTCCAGACTTACAGTGGTGTTCTGGCACTTTCACTGAAGTTTGCCTCTTGTGCCTTTCAGCAAGTGGCCCCTAGTATCTGCAGCTGCATCCTCATGTGATCAGTGCCCTTTTCAGACTGTACTGAGAGAGAGATGGGGCTCCACATCAAACACACACACCACAGGGGCAGCTGGTTCCCTTGGACAGGTTACTTAATCCTTCCAAGTCTCCATTTACTCATCTGTGGATTAGAGATAGTAACACCCTCACATCAGGTGGTGGAGATGAGAAAATGTTTACAATGCCCTTAGCCAGTGTCCGACACATGGGCAATGCCCAACACATAGCAGTATTAATAAGCAATAGCAGTAACTGTTTGTTGAGCACTTACTCTGTGCCGGGCATGTGTTATTTACTTTAGGGCTGTCTGTGGATTGAGTTCTTGGTGGTGAAGGAGGAGCTATCACCGTCACAATTTTCCCAGGGTGGAACCAGAGGGTTAGCGTGATTAAGCAGCTGTCCATGGTCACACAGAGAGTAAATGAAAGACC
The DNA here is from genome assembly GCA_008750895.1 of Mirza zaza. Taxonomy (NCBI): domain Eukaryota; kingdom Metazoa; phylum Chordata; class Mammalia; order Primates; family Cheirogaleidae; genus Mirza; species Mirza zaza. The sequence goes on from VSMD01107194.1 coordinate 9,734, forward strand.
TTCCCCAGGCTCTACGCTTGTAACCATTACCTTCTGTTCTTCTCAACACTGATTGCATCACCATCCTTATCCTCTCTAGGTATTATTCACTTTGGATTCTCAGCCAGTAAAGAGTAACTACGAAGAGGGCACTGCTTAACCCAACAGATGCATCTGGTGGAGTTGCAGGCCCTACCCTGCCTGGCTGGGGCTGCCCTGTTACCCACGTGGCTGCCAGAACCTTTGTGCCACTGCCGGCGTGACCCCACTCCTCCCCATAGATGCTGCTCTCAGATTGTCCCTCCTGCCTGGGCCTTCACCAAACACCACAGTCAGACCTGGCAGATTCCCGTGAATTCCAGATCTGTTGAAATAAGAAACTAACCCTGCCAGTTATGGCATTATGATTCTTTTTGGGCACTGGCATTTTGTGAAACCCTTGAGGGAGGGTAATGCTGGAGAGAAAATGTGCATTAAATTGTGTAGATGGGTGTTTTTATGTCTTCTACCCCTCTCCTAGAACAGTACAGCTCTTAACTGTGCCAGTCCCCAGTTCACCAGCTTTGTATCCAGTCGTCATCTCATTCAAGTATGGCTTTACTTGGTGACAGTGGCCATAGCTAAGTTACTTGGCATGTTTGACTTTCGACAATAACAAAAATGGTTTTGGATTTTGTTTTGTTTTATTTCCTAAAAATGTATACATTGTCAGAACTTTACATTTTATATAATAGTATCTGGCTATTAGTATTTTACAGGAACCATAGTTCTTGGTGACTGTATATATATATATATTTGTGACTTTCTTGTAAACTAAGTGCCGTTTCAATGTTACAGTCATTTTTAGAGTTATTGTAATCAATGTGAATATCATGTTTTTTCAAATCTGTTCTGAGCCTATAGTGTTTGCTTTGTGAACATATGTGTATTTTATATATTCTATATAGTTACATTGTACTGAAATATTAGCTTGTTTGATATAAGGAAAGTATGTATTGAGTACCTTTTTGCTAGCCTGATTGTTTAATCTTTTTAAAAAAGGTTTAAACTTTTTTTTAAAAAAATCTTTAAACTGGCTTTAATGGCAGGGAAAAACTAGTTTTGAGTGTCTTTGGATAGAAACATGAGATTAAGATTTGTTTTTGTTTTCTCATTAAAATATCTTAATGCTTTATGGAAAAAAAAAAGAAACTGAGGTCAAGAATGACAAGTGCTTTGGCTTTAAACTTAATTATGTATTTCTTCCCATTTCCTAGGTCTTAGTTCTGCTCTTGGCTTGGTTACTTCCATCTCTGTTCTGTTGGGCAAGTCTCTTTCATCTCTTGGTCTCAGTTGGCTATCTGTAGAATGGGAAGATTAGACTGAGTTCTCTGCAATCTTTTTCAGCTCCAATACTCTTAAGGCAAGTGAAGATGTGGAGAGGAACATGGGGCAGCAAGGTATAGTGGACAAACACATGGATTCCAAAGCCCCAGCTTCAACTTCTACTTGCTGTGTGATCTTGGTCAATTATTTGACCACTCTGTGCCTCAGTTTCCTCATTTGTAAAGGTGGGATGGTTAGAGTATTTATGATATAAAATTGTTCTGAGAATCCAATAGTTGAAATATGGAAAGTGCTTAGAACTATACTACATATGTCATGCAAACATAAGCCAATAATATTATCAGGAGTAATAATGCTATTAATATTATTATTGAGCCTGAGGCAATATAGGGTAGGTTTGCAGCATTGCTCTGCCAGCCCAAGCAAGTCCCTTAATCATTTTGGGTCCCAATTTCCTCTTCTGTAGTCATACCCAGGTCTCACAGGTTGTCAAGAAGATCAAATGGGATGGTATCTATGGACCCCTGGTCCATTGCAGGCCCTCAGGAAGTGTTGCTGCCTTCCCCTCGGTGCTGCTTCCCCACGGCTTGTTTCTTGGTTGATTTAGGGGTGAGGGACCTGCAGCCTTGGGGGTGCCTTTTGACTGTATCCAAATTTTGCAGAACAAATTCGTTTAATAAAGGATTAGGCAGTGCTGTTAATAAACTCGGCAGTACCTGCTGGGAAGATAAAGTGCTGCCGAAGTTTTGACAGTGAAACCATCCTTCACTCAGCAGAGGCAGCCAAGGCTGGCGCCGCCCACCCGGCAGTGGGAACCCCAGCGGCTCTGCTGTGTGGCGCACAGAAGACCCCCAATTAACTGGATACTTTCCAGGTCTGGGTGAAGAAACCACCCTTTGTGCTACGGGCCAGCAGGGCCCATGGGAACTTCCCAGGGCTCCTGGGAGAGCAGCCACGCCGGGCACGGAGCCCTGGTTTCAGAGTTCAGAGCTTGCCTTGACCTACAGAGCCGCTCTAGTCCTTCCTGACTCTCCCGGGCATGCTTTGTGAGATCAGGGCCAACTGAAGCCCGGAGCTATGAGGCTAGTTGGGTCTATTCCTGCCATATTAGGCTTGCTTTATTCCACGTCTCTGGCAAAATCCTTAAATGCTGCTAGAACTCTTGCAGGCGGGTCAGAAATGGGCCCAGGTTTTAGAGGGTACCGCTGGTTCAGTACAAACTCATTTCCGTGAAACAGACATGCTCATACTCTGCAGGTGGGGGTGTAAGTCCAGAAATAGGTAAGGGCAGAGGGGGACAGGTTTGGCAGTATTATCAGCCATTAAATCTATTTAGAAATACATACCCAATGACCTCATATATTAGCCAGTATATACTTCAGAGTTTTTCAGAGAAACCCCAGATAAATGGTCGAAATGGTACTGAAGTTCACTTTCCTTTCCTGCAAGAGTCTGAAATGATTTGGCCGCCTCCCCTTTAAGGCAGGCATCCCCAACCTATGGTGAGTTGTATAATTGTTTCATTATATATTACAACATAATAATGATATAAATAAAGTGCACAATAAATGTAATGCACTTGAATCATCCCGAAACTATCCCCCGACCCTGTCCGTGGAAAAATTGTCTTCCATAAAAGTGGTCCCTGGAGCCAAAAACATTGGAGACCTCTGCTTTAAGGCACAGCCTGGATGTTGCTCACCTTTCTGCCCAGTTCTGCCAGTGACGTGCACGTGGCTGTGAGGAAGGCTGGGAAATGCAGTTGCTACTCTGGCCGCTACACTGGAAGTGGGTGCCAGGGGTGCCATGGTGTGATTCCAGGTCTCCCTTCAGGACTGGCATCCCTATCACCCAGCTGCTGAGGGCACCCACCGCCAATAGCACGCAGGCGTGTCCCTCTCAGCCACAAGGAATTGTCTCACCCAAGATTACCCCCCTGTCCAGGAGGAGGCCATTTCTGCCAATATTGATTTAGGTCAGCACAGAAAGTTGTGGCACCCTCGGCCCAATTTGAGCCAACTCTAAATGGTCATTCTCGTGCCAGAGGTCCCTGTAGGGCCTGCGGGCCCACTATTCCCTCTGCCCACTCCGGGACCTTCCTTTACACGTGAGCCTCCCTCGAGCACTCCCCAGGAAACCTCCATCCGCATCATTCTGTGCCAGAGACAGTTCCAGGGAACCCAAACTAAGAAATCTGGGTTCTGTCCCGTGGAAGAGCTGAAAGGGTATGAGGACAAGCAGCTCTTATCACCAGCAGCCGGCCCACTTCTCGTGTGAGCTCTGAAGAAATACTTACAAATGTGCCCCAGGAAGCAGCCAAGGCCAGCCCTGCAGTGTGGTCTGTAAGAGTGGAAACAGTGAACTGCTAAGTGACCCATGGCATGGCTAGACTTTGGAGCATGTTAGGAAGACGGAGAAGGTTTCAGATTTGCTGCATTCTATGTTCTCTAAATTGTGAAAGATGTGTACATTATGATTACCGTTTTATTAGAAAGTGCTGCTCATATGTGTGTGAGTAGCCATAGAAAATACTTGTAAATACTTACAGAAAGAGTGGAAGCCAACACAAAGTGGCTGCCTTTGGATGGAACAGGAGAGCACGTGAGGTTTGTGAGCTTGGGAGTGGAACAAGGGGGTAGAGTGGGGTGGTCTGAGGAGCTTCAAGCCTTGTCTATAATGTTTTATAAAAAGAATAGATTCATGGGTTATTCGTATAGTTAAACAATTATATTAAAAAAGAAAAATGGAAATCAATTCTCATTCATAGCACTAAAAATCCAAATCGTCTTCTGAGGATAGATTGGGAAAAAAAAAAACTAGCTTTGCTTTTCAAAGAGAATCTTTTATATTCATCCCTCAGGTAAATCACTCTGCCTCTCTGATCCTCAGTTTCCCCATCCGTGAAACGACAGTCACAAGTCCCGTCTATGGGTTGCAAGGTTATAATAAGGCAAACCTTACAGGGCTGCTAGCCCAGGGCCTGGCACTCCAGAAGTGCTGGGTAGACTCCAGAGAAAATCTGGTCCTTGATGGGATTGAGTTGGTGGAATGAACAACTAACTGTCTCCCTCAGCCAGCCTGGCCATCCATCCGCTCAGCCACCCTTCAGCTGGGCCCTCGTCAGCAGCCACAGAGACGGAGAGGTCCCCACTCCCTGGTCACAGCCTGCGTGGGTGGGGTTGGGGCAGCTGAGTCAGATGATCCCGTACCGTTCCAGGTGTTCTGGGAGCGAGTCTCTGTTTGCAGCATGTGTAGCTGCTGGGATGTTTTGTATTATGTCAAAGGGTTTGGGTGGCTTTTCTGTCCTCTTCTTTCTCGGAATGAAGAGGACAAAGCCTTCCTTTTCAGTGGAAACCAGCAGACCAGAAAGGCTTTGAAATCATGAAATGCAAATACCGCTGCTTTAGAGCCACGTTGAAGGCGGAGCTGCTGCATTAAATGAACATGGCCCATAAATAGAGAGGTTAAAAAAATGGGAGACCAAGTGTTCAGAGGCTTTTGTCCAGAGGAGAAATAATCACAGGACAATGGTCTGTTTTGTTTGGATTTACAGGCTGGTATCACATTAGCTCAAACCTGGCAATATTTATGTTGAAAACTGCTGTTTCCAGAGCCCTTGTTGTCCGGATTGATCTCCGTGGGGAATCCCTGGAGGCAAAGCAAGCTAGGCAAGGGGACTTCTGCCTCCCGCAGCCCTGCCTGGTTCTGCCCGCCACTGCCAGACAGCGCTGGTGTGTGCCCATCCACGGAGAGGAACGGACAGCAATGGAAGGAGTAGGCTGTAGCACAGAGAAAATAGGGACACGTAGACAAAATTCAGCCTGAAAAAAAAATGTTGGTCAGGAGATGTGCCTTAAAAAATCTATCTGTCCTGCTTTTCTTGAGAAATCCAAAGAACAAACAACATTCAACCTGCATGTTCACTTGTAGAGAGCTGGCAAACACCTGCCCCTTTCCCTAGGGCAGTCCTGTTAGCCACAGTCTCCACTGCTCCCTTTTGCTCTTTGAGGTTGAGCACCAGTTGCTATTAAGAACATATCACTCTTGGCTGATGTTTATCTTATAGACACAAAATATTTCCCTAAACCCACAGCATGTTAAAATGCAAGATAATGCAAGCTAGACCATCAAGAGGCTTTTTGTCCTTACAGCCAGCCTGTTTTTCTCCTGTGTGCATTTGTGTTGCCAGCCACTGGCCTACTACTGGAACCTCTAGGCTGGGATCACCAACTGATCTTAAGCAACCCTTCCCCTCTCCCCGATTTTGGGTCCCAGTAGCCTCAGATATAAAAAAGGAAGGGCATTTTTCTCCCAGACTACGTTCCAAGTAACGTTAGCTGTGCAGGACCTGAATTAGGTTCCAGGATCCAATCCACTGGGAAGCACTGTACCAGACACAGTCAAGTCGATCCTGCATGCAGAACTTTCCAAACTGCAGTGCATCTTGTTTCCCAGATGACTGTCCTAGGGAAGCCTATTTTTACAGAGCACCTGGGGGCACTAGTGTTCTCTGGCTTAGATTTGGGGAAGTGAAGGATGATGCCAAGTTCCTGTCCAGCATGAAGGCTCGGTGCCCAGGGAAACCCTCCCAGTCCTCAGCCATGATCAGGGCATCCTGCCTGGCACCAGCAGCCCCAGCTGCTTCCTTCTTCCTGGGCAGTTCCCTCCTTCCACCCCCTAGTTTGTCTGTCCCCTGCAAGTCGGTGTGGGGAGGACCATCACCACCCACTCCTGTCATAGTACATTCCCAGGGCCTCCTTTGCCCCCAACCCAGGTCACAGTGAGATAAATCTGGCCAGTCTTGGGGTCACGCAAAATGATCTTGGATAAGGCTATCAAAACACTTTCCAAGGTGAATCAGGAACTCAGCCCTCCATCAAAGCTGACAGATGAGCACTGATGAGGGCATTGCTAAGAAAAAAAATTGCAAACTCTATAAAACCTGTCATGTTTATGGCCCTTTTACGTTCAACTCTGCTGTTCTCTGTCTGCTCCAATCTTTGCCACTTACATTATACCAAAAACTCCTAGAGGGCAGGGAGCTGCATCGATTTTATTTGCATTATTTATTACATCATATGCATTCAAACAGTTAATCAAGAAGGATTTATGGAGTGGGGCTGCTGTCCCCTGAGGTTCCTCCCTTAGAGTCACATAAATAACAAAATGCCCAAAGAAAGCGTGGCAGAGTGGAAAGTTGTGAACTTTGCAGTCAGACAGAATTGGGTCTATGTTGTCTACCAGGCTTTGGTCACATCACTTCTCTCTGAGTCTCAGTTTTCTCATCTGTAAAATGGAGCGCATACTGGGAAATACACAGCTTTCGTTAGAGTCCCCAGGACAGAGCCCGGCACGGCACGTAGCAGGCTGAAGGAAATCACTGGTACTGTGAGGGCCGACGGCTTACCTGGGACTTTCTTCCATGTGCATCATCTCATTTCGTTCTCACAGCCTCTCTGGAGCTGGATGCAGCTAGGGTTATGATCACTGGCATTTTACAAATGAGGAAACAGGCTCAGAGAGGTTGAGGGGCTCACTTGATGTTTCTCAGCCAAGAAGAGGGGAGCCAGGACTTAAATTTTGGGCCTTGGATTCTATATTGTGGGTGGCCTCTGGTGTAGCACTGGATCTACGTGACAGTGCTTTGCTAATCGCGAGCACTGTTCAATACAAAAGCTAATTTGCTGCTTTCGTGACAAATTCAGCGCTTACTACTGTAGGCGAGGATCTTTCCTAGGAAGATGTCCTAGAGCCCTCAAAATGCTCAAAGAGCCGTTCTAAGGGTAATAAGCTGTCTACATTAAAAAATAGTTTTATCAGGCAGAAAATGGCCAGGGTCAATTAGAGAAACCGGGTAGGCGCCAGGGACAGAGGGCAGAGCAGGGGAGCGAGACCTCCTGGAGGGCATGGTGGAGGTGAGATGCAAATAGGGGCAGCAGAGGGACGGCAGAGGACCTGCATGGGCAAAGCTCCGCGTCAGCAAAGCAAAGGGGAGTCCCAGTCACTCAGGGTGACGGGACAGGCAGCCTCAGGCCAGGTGCCTGCCAGAACTGCTGATGGAAGGTTTTAAATGTGAGGGGATGGGGTGGGGGGAGTTGGCAGGAGACAATGTCAAAGCAACGGGCAGAGCAGGCCAGTTTGGGATTCACTGGAAAGGAAAACAGCAAGGACTAGCAGACTAAAGTGGGGAAAAGCAAGGGGGGGGGAATATTGACTAATTAATTCATCAAATATTTTAATCAGTCAATTAAAATTTATTGAGCACCTACTATGTGTCTGCAAGTACTTGCTTCTGCAAGTACAAAGATGAGCACAGCAAGGAGAGAGTGGCCAATCTGAACCTTGACCAACCAAGACGGAAAGCCTTGATCTTGACTACCACCCCAGTCCCTCGCTATGCGCGCACACCCCCCCGACGCACACGCGCGCGCACGCTTCTCACTCCCATCTCCCGTTTCTGCTGGCTTCCATCAACATCACCTGGCATCTCTCCCCTGTCCCAGGGCAAGTCCCCTTTACTTGTCAGGTCAGAAATCCTGATGCAAATACAATGTCTGCTTTAGAAACCAGGCTTTCCCCATAATGAGATAATTAAAAAGGAGGCTTTGCCAGGCATCCGAGGAATTGTTTCATTACACGAGACAGGTGCACATTTTCAGCATAGTTCCCCGTTTCCGGAGGCCTCCCATGATGCCGGCGGTCTGGGCCGAGCCTGCAGAGGTGGGTGGATGTTCTCCCTGGGTTGCCCCAGCCGGCTGGGTGGCGCTGAGTCCGGAGGGTGGCTGTGAGTTGAGCTGCAGTTCATTTGGTAGCCCGGTCACTGTGTCGGGTATAATTAACCAAGCTCAAAGGAAGCTAAAGAAACTTCCCTGACAGGGAGGTCAGGAAGGATGAACTCTGATGGGAAATTAATGATGAGAGTCTGGAAGCTCCACGAGGGGCCTTTGCTGCCATCGCTCTCTCTGGTCGCATATTAGCAGCTGATCTTCCCTCTCCTCGGCTCCTAGCAGAGCTCAAGCACCGAAGCGGCCTGTTTGGAGATTGCTTCTTCTGGGTATTTAAAGAATACTCCACCACTGGATAATAATATGAATAATAACTAAGCTGTCATCAACAACCATGAGCGTTGAGCTCAATAACCAGGTTATTGAGCACTATGTGCCGGATGCCATGCCAAGTGTTTTATGTATATAGTTTCAATAAACTGTCATATTGCTCTCTACCACTCAGGAAAGTGAGTCCCGTATGCCGGGAGCTGTAACAGGGATTAAGTCATTTACCCAAAGCTTTGGGGTCACTAAGTGGCAGAACTGGGACTTGGACCTATGCTCCTACCTGCTATAGTAGTTGCCCTGTTCATAGGTCTTACATAGTAAAGAAGGCTGGGGCTGGTGTTGTTCATGGTCTAGGACAAGGATTGGCAAACTGTAGCCCACCAGCTGTTTTTTTTAAAGTTTGATTGGCACACAACTACACCCTTCATCTACATATTGTCGATGGCTGTTTTCACACTAGAATGGTAGAGTTGAGTAGTTGCAACAGACTGTGTGGCCCGCCAAGCCTAAAATATTTACTATCTGGCCCTGGTCAGAGAAAGTTTGCCAATTCCTGATCTAAGGAAACCCAGAGTTAAACAACATTAAGCATGTATCTTTGCTGCATGACTTCTCAGAGCCTTTAACCTGCTCATGTGGATTGTCAAGGTCCAAGGGGAGGATATACTGTGTAGCATGTCCTGATAGCTGACAAGGGACCCCTATTTCTTGAGGCATCTTTGGGGGCACTGCCGGGAGTCTACTCCCCCTCATTTGCTCGAGGAAGAGATGGGCTTAGAGACGAAAAGTGGCCGAAGGGCCATGCAGCCTGTGTGTGGCTAACCAGGACTTGATTGGGATTCCAGGGGCTTCCCAAGGGGTGCTCTGCACTATTTGTCATTTGCCTGTGTCAGTTTGAAGGACGGATGTTCCTTCTTCTGGGGGCCTCATCGGTAGCGGTGACCAAAGCAGCCCTTTCTTTATTCAGTTGCCTATTTACAATGGTGTTCGACAATTCTGTCTTGATGGGGCCTGTTTGTTCTTCAAATCCGAGAAGAGAAGGGAAAATCATCATACTAATAATGAATGTCGGTTTTAATCAGCATCATCTGACATTATGGGAATTGAATTTCTACCTTTCACCACGTACATTAAATACGGGGCTTTATCTCCTCACACAGAATTGATTTGCCATAATTCTCTCCTTTGGCCCTTGTCATGTAAATCGTGGCATTTCTCCCCCATCGACTGCAGAAGTCAAGATTAGAGGTGAGAAGCCAGCCTCCCAGACCAGCTGCTGCCGGGCGCTTTGTCCGTCTATCTTTTCCCGCTGACACGTTTGCTCTCCAGATCCCCTCTTTGGGCTGCTTATGCCCAACCGTGCCTTCTGCAGACACGGCTGGGAGGGAGGGATGGAGGGATGATGGTGTGGGGCTGAGCAGGTGGCCTTCACAAGACCTGTCATGGGAATCTGCAGCACCTGCAGCCCGGAAAGATGGCTGCTGGGTAATTTGCAGGGGACAGAACTTAGGGCCATTTGCAATTCATGTCCACTACTGAATCACATCTCCAGTATCCACAAGAGTGCCATGCCCTCAAATACTCCCCGAGGGGCCTGGACAATCTCTAGCTCTTGGCATCTGTACTGGATGGATAGGGACAGTAGGGGCTTCTGGCTGGTAGAAGATCCAAGGGCCAGATGGGCACTTGGCCTCGGGGCTGGGCCTGTGAACAGTGGCCTGAAGACTGGCCCAGGTGCTCTTGGGAAGGAGCAAGTTCTTGGCAGAGCTGTCTCCGACACCCGGGCTGTGTTACTCAGGGAAGCTCCGGGTGAGGGCATCGGTGCCCCTGCTCTGTAAAAGCTCTTAAGCCTCGTTGTTGTCTTGTAACTATTTCCTGGTAAATACCTGAGCACTGGTTAAGAGATGAGATCCTGAAGGCAGAAAGGCTTGGGTGCAAGTCCTGGCTCTTCTTATTATTAATTGGATGACCTTGGGAAAATTGCTTAACCCCTATAAACCTCTGATTTTCCATCCATAAAATGGGAGTGAACAGTAATAGCCACATCCATGAGGTGGATTGGAAGGTGAAGTGAAATAATGCCTGTAAGGCATCTGGAACAGCTCCTGGCACACAATATATAGTCAATACACAGAGGCTGCTCTTCTCACTGTTAAATTCTCGTTCCATGCCACTGTGTCTCGAGACACACGGAGACACATGTTGTGGTTGAGCATATGGGTATGGCATGTCTACCGAGGTGCTTAAAGGCCATTAAATATCTACAGTATGTCTCAGGGTTGGCCCACAAAGGTGGGGAGGGGCAAGAAAGACTCCCTTGCTGAACACCTGCTGGACACTAGGCACTTCTGTAGGAGTGGGCCAATTACAGATGGCTCTCCTGCTGTCTCCCACAGCACGTCCCTTCATGCTACTTCAAAGACAGAATCCCAGGCAAACAAACAGGGGCTCTGGCTTGCGTGGCAGATTATTAATGCTTTTCACAGAGAAGCATAATAACTATAAAAAGTTTGTAATTTTTAATTTATTATCCATTTATTGAAAGACTTTATTGAAAGTCATGCCTATGTATAGGCACGACATCCAGAACTTTGCATTTATTGTAATCTAACTAACATTTTCACAACAACCTAAGCAGGAAAGTACCATTATTGGTAATGGTGCCATAAGTACCATTATTATTCTCATTTTATAGATAGTGAAGCTGGATGGTCAGAATTGAGATGGACCCACTCTACCCAGGGGAGCTCTGGGCTTAAAGACCAAAGACTAGGGCTCAGGCATATTACCTGAGCAAGTGGCTTTCCCCCATAGGGCCTCTTTACCTGGGAAATACCTAGAGAGCATCAAGGTCCTTTCTAGCTGTCCTGCTCCCTGAGTCTGGACCTGAAGCAGAGAGAGGGTGCAGCCAGCAAGGCTGACTCAGTCATTTTAAAATGCAAAGACTCACCACTTGCAAGGTCACCTGGAAGTGGATCTGTTAATTCAGTGCTAAAAGGAATTCTATCTAAAATTTTCCTCCTAAGGAAAAGAAACACTTTTCACAAAATGGAAAAGGAGTTGGTGCTGTGTAGTAGGCAATTTCTGACATGTTCTCAATGATCCCTGCCTTTTACTGTTCCCCCCTTGGGCAATGCCCTCCCCCAGTAACTCGCTTCTAACAAATAGAATGTGGCAACAGAGATGGGACGTCACTTCCATACTGGGTTGCAAAAGCCCGTGACTTCCCTTTTGCTGGACTCCTTTTCTATTACCTTCTTGACTGACTTGCTCTGGTGAAGCAAGCTGCCATGTTATGGAGGCCCATGTGGAAGAACTGAGGGTAGCCTCTGGCCAGCAGCCAGTGAGAAACTAAGGCCCTTAGTCCAATAGCCTGCAAGGAAGTGAATCATGCCAACAACCATGTGAGTGAGCCTCGAAGTGGATTCTTCCCCAGTTGAACCTTGGCATGACTATAGCCCCAGCCAGTACCTGTAAGAGACCCCAAAGTAGAGGACCCAGTTAAGCTGTGCTTGGATTACTGACTCACAGAAATTGTTGTTGTTTCAAGCCACTGTGTTTTGGGATAATTTCTTATACAGCAATAGACAGCTAATGCATGCTCTTAGAGTTTTAGGGAGTCAGCTGGAGAAAGACAAAGATATACCCCAAATTAAGAAGCACCTTCTCCACCTCCTCTGTTTTCAGAAAAGCAAGAAGAACATCATATGGTATCACTAAGTGATCTCAGACATGGCACTGACCCTCTCCCTGCCTCAGTTTCTCCATGTGTAAAATAAGGGGGTTGAGTTAGTATAATGACTTTGGCAAATCACAACTGCAAAGTTTCAGGGACCACCACCCTCCTTTACCTTAGTAATTTTGCTTTTTGTATCCATTGACTGATACAAAATGATTAAAAGCTACTTTAAATACAGTGGTGTTACACTGTAACATTCCCATGCATTTGAGACTTTGTCGTCCCTTTTACTGATGCAGTGTGCAGGCCTTGCTGGGCAGGAATGGCTATGGAGAATGTTCTTGTTGAGAACAACCAACACAGACCATTTGGCATCCTGCTTTAGACTCATGTGGCACAAATATACAAACAGCAAGGTAAAGGTGAAGGCAGGGACGCTAGAGTCACATGGCCTTAGGTTCCCATCCCAGTTCTGTCCTTCCCAGCTGTATGCCCTACAGGGAGTGATTTCACAAATCCTCAATTGTTTTACCCCTGAATTCAGGATTGTAACATTTAGTCCACAGCATTGTTACAAGAATTAAATTCAAAGATGCACAGAAAGTACTTAGCAGCTCGCAGCTAGTTAGTGCTCAATAACAAATTTAAAAATTTCCGTCTTTGCATCATTGTCGACATAATTATATACAAATTCATGTACAAATGCAAATGTATATGGTAATATGCAAACACATGGCCACATGTGGCCATTTATTGAGGGCTTACCATGAAAAATGCACAGGGCCAAACTCTTTGTGTAGTATTTCAGATGCCAACCTACAGGACTTCCAGTCTGGAGGGTGGCCCTGCCTGTCCTCATCTCTTTGGGGGTAAAGCAGACAGCTTCCTCCTCCAGGTTGCTTTGGGTCACTTGGGCAGGCCATACTTTGAGAGAACATTGGGTATGTCTGCTCCCAGGAGTCAGTCATTCAGTTGATGTCGCCCTGGGCCTAGAGCCCGGCATCTATTCTGCTCTCCAAAAGCCTGGTTCTCGCTGGACAGAGTAGGCAGTGTCTTCCATTGTCTAGAAGGTTCCCCTCCCCCAGTAGAGGAGGTGATGAGACTGTCTCAGCTGAGGGATTGTGAAGATGCAAGGCCCCAGCATCCCTTTCTCCAAATATCTATACCTTAGTTGAAGTCCCACCTGCAAATCATCCAAACCCTGAGACTCAGCATGGGTGTCTTAAACTCCTGTGCGGTGGGCAGTGAAGAAGGGCATTCTGAAAATTGTGGTGCCTTCCTACCTCTGCTGTCACTTCTAATAATATGTCTCTTGGAAAATAAAGGAACACTGTGTATTAGGATGTGGAAAAGGCAGAGATTCTAGTTCCACACAGATTAGTGCTTAATTCTAGCCTCACCATCCGCAGGCAGATTTGAGCAAGTTTTATCACTTCCCTGCATCTCCATTCTTCATGCATGAAATGGAGGTAGCCGATTCTGGCTTGCAGGAGCACATCTCGTGAGGCAGAGTGACAGCCTGGGTGTCAGAAGTTACACTGAGATGCACAGAATTGGTGCTCCATACGTGACAGAGAATCATCTGGGCTTGATTCTCAGCAGAGATGACACTGGAGGACTGTCTCACAGAGCTTCAGGATATACTACACACTGAGTCAAAGTTAAATATCGTTGTTATAATGCTCCTAATGCAGACAGCTTTTTCTCCCCCAAACCACTCCTGACTTCCACTACCCCATGAAAGGAACACTGCCATAGGGTCCACAGGGAGGCTGGAATATACATTCTTCTATCTTCCACAGTCCCAGAGCGCCAATATTTAGACATGCCTGTATTCCTACCCAGTTAAACCCTATACAGGCATAGCTCAGATATTGCAGGTCTGGGTCTGCACCAAAACAATCAAGTGAGTCATAAATTTTTTGATTTCCCAGTACATATAAAAGTTATGTTTACACTATCCTGTAGTCCGTTAAGTGTGCAATAGCATTATGTCTTTAAAAAGTACATATCTTAATTAAAAATACTTTATTGCTAAAAAATGCTGATGATCATCTGAGCCTTTTTGCTGGTGAAAGGTCTTGTCTTGATGTTGCTGGCTGCTGACGATCAGGGTGGTGGTTGCTGAAGGTTGGGGCGGCTGTAGAAACTTCTTGAAATAAGGCAACAGTGAAGTTTGCTGCATCAATTGACTCTTCCTTTCATGAAAAATTTCACTGTAGCATGGGATGCTGTTTGACAGCATTTTACTCACAGTAGAACTTCTTACAAAAGTAATCAATTCTCTCAAACCCTGACACTGCTTTATCAATTAAGTTTGTATAATATTCCAAATCTTTTGTTGTCATTTCAGCAATGTTTCCAGCATATTCACCAGGAGTAGATTACATCTCATGAAACCACTTTCTTTGCCCATCTGTAAGAAGCAACTCCTAAATTGTTCAAATCTTACTATGAGATTATAATAATTCAGTCACATTTTCAGGCCCCACTTGTAATTCTAGCTCTCTTGCTATTTCCACCACATCTGCAGTGACTTCTTCCACAGAAGTCTTGAACCCCTCAAAGTCATTCATGAGGGTTGGAATCAACTTCTTTCAAACTCCTGTTAATGTTGCTATTTTGACCTCCTCTCATGACTCATAAATGTTCTTAATGGCATCTAGAAGGGTGAGTCCTTTCCAGAGGCTTTTTGATTTACTTTGCCCAGAACCATAAGAGGAATCACTATCTATGGCAGCTATAGTCTTATAAAATGTATTTCTGAAATAATAAGGCTTGCAAGTTAAAATTACTCCTTGGTCCATGGGCTGCAGAATGGATGTTTTGTGAGCAGGCATGAAAACAACATTAATCTTCTTGTACATCTCCATCAGAGCTCTTGGGTGATCAGGTGTGTTGTCCATAAGCAGTAATATATTGAAAAGAATCTTTTTCTCTGAGCAGTAGGTCTCAACAGTGGGCTTTAAATATTGAGTAAACAATTCTGTAAACAGATGTGCTGTTATCTCGGCTTTGTTCTTCCATTTCTAGAGCACAGGCCGAGTAGATTTAGCATAAATCTTAAGGGCCCCAGGATTTTTGGAATCATAAATGAGCATTGGCTTCAACTTCAAGTTACCAGCTGCTCTCCCTTCACAAGAGAGTCAGCTTGTCCTCTTAAGCTTTGAAGCCAGACATTGACTTATCCTCTCTAGCTATGAAAGTATTGGATAGCATCTTCAAATCTGTTGTTAAGTATAGCCACCTTTATCAATGATCTTAGCTAGATATTCTGGATAACTTGCTGGAACTTTTACATCAGCATTTCCTACTCTATCTTGCACTTTTATTTTTTGAGACAGAGTCTCACTCTGTAGCCAGGGCTAGAGTGCACTGGCATCAGCCTAGCTCACATCAACCTCAAACTCCTGGGCTCAAGCGATCCTCCTGCCTCAGCCTTCAGGGTAGCTGGGACTATAGGCATATGCCACCATTCCCGGCTAATTTTTTATATTTTTAGTTGTTTGGCTAATTTCTTTCTATTTATAGTAGAGATGGGGTCTCACTCTTTCTCAGGCTGGTCTTGAACTCCTCTCGCCTTGGCCTTCCAGAGTGCTAGGATTACAGGTGTGAGCCACTGTGCCCAGCCCTATTTTTAATTTTTTGAAAGTGACACATCAGGTACTTTTTGGTTTGTTTATTTACCTTAAATTGGTTCTCAGTTAGATCAAACTTAAATAAAAAATGCTAATATTTTACACTAGAGAATTTGTAAACATTAAAGTATGCATTCATTTATAAATATTGATAAAATTTCTATGGATTTAGTTCATGCATGATGAAATCAGAAATTACCAAGGAGATATTCACCTTTTAGAAATAATAAGTACTTTAATAACTTTACTACTTCAATGAATATTTATCAGTTAGGCACTGTTCTAGGAGTGTGGATACATCAGTGAACAAAACTATAGCCCCTGCCCTTGTGCAGCATAAATTTTTAAAATAAGCAAATTATAAACTAAAAAATAAATTTAATAAAAAGTCAACAATATAGTATACTATGTTCACATGGTCAAGTACATAGTGAAAAGGCAATACGTGCTGGGGGAAAATAGAAAGTCGAATAGGGTATGGGGGCTTCCTTTCTTAAACCTCATAAACCAACCTCTACTAGCTTCAAACTTTTCTTCCGCAGCTTCCTCTTCTTTCTCGGCCTTCACAGAGTTGAAGAGAGTTAGGGCCTTGCTCTGGATTAGGCTTCAGCTTAAGGCAGTGTTGTGGCTGGTTTGATCCATCCAAACCACTAAAGCTGTCTCCACATCAGCAATGAGGCTGATTTGCCTTCTTACCATTCGTGTGTACTGGAGTATCACCTTTAATTTCCTTCAAGAGCTTTTCCTTTACATTTACACTCACCTGTTTGGTTCAAGAGGCTTAGCTTTCCATCTATCTCAGGTTTTGACATGACTTCCTCACTAAGTTTAATCATTTCCAGCTTTTGATTTAAAGTGGGAGACATGCGACTCTTCCTTTTACTTGAACACTTAGGGCCACAGTAGGGTTATTAATTGGCTGAATTTCAATACTGTTGTATCTCAGGGAATAGAGAGGCCTGAGGGGAGGAAGAGAGATGGGGAACAGCCAGTCAGTGGAGCAGTCAAAACACATATAACATTTATCAATTAAGTTCACCATCTTAGGTGGGTGCAATTTGTGGCACCCCGAAATAATAACAATAGGGACATCAAAGATCACTGAGCACAGGTCACCATAACAAATACAATATAATGAAAAAGTTTGAAATATTGTGAGAACTACTAAAATGTGACATAGTGACATGAAGTGAGCGCATGCTATTGGAAAAATAGCGCTGATAGACTTGTTTGACACAGGGTCTTGCCTGACACAGGGTTGCCGTCAGCCTCCAATTGTAAAAAACTTGATATCTGTGAAGTGCAGTAAAACAAGGTATGCCTTTACTTCTCAGCTTCCTTTGTAGCTAAAGGCAGATATGTCCCTAAGTTTACTAAGTTATATATCAGCAGATTTCTTAGAGGGAATACACTCTTCTTTATTACCTCTTCCACTTGGCTGCCTGGAATTTGGATGTGATGGCTATAGCTCTAGCATCTATCTTGGCCTATGAGGATAAAAACCATACCCTAGGCAGGCAGAGGGCAAACTGGAAGGGGCCTGAGTCCCAGACCACTTCACATGGTACCATACAAGCTCTGCTCACCTCCTGACTTCTTTATATAAAAGTAAACCTCTGTCCCATTTAAACCTCTGTTGTTTTTACTTTCCCTGTTATATTTAGTAAAAGCTAATCTCTTTAGATAGAAAGACTCTTCTTTCCAAAAAGTTAAAAACTTTGTCTTCCAGGCATTTATCTAAAGAGTATAATCAGACAAATATCAAGTCACGTGGACAAAGATGGTCAATATTTTTTCATTATTGTAAAAAAAAAAACCAATACAGATGCATATATTTCCACCCACGAAGGAGAGATTAGATATGACGTGGTTCATTCTAGATCAGTGGAGAGAGAGTCTGGAGCGGGACCAGGGTCTAAGTCTCACCTAAGCCCCTTAACAGCTCTGTCACCGCGGCAACTTCTAGCACCTCTCTGAGCCATAGTTCCCTTATCTACAAAGTAGGCTGGTAATAATATAATAGCACAGGTCAATGATGTTTTTATGAAGATAAAATAAAAAATGTATGTAAAGCACTTAGCACAATGCTTGGCTCAGTTGTAATCATTGAGTGGAAGCTACAGCTCCTTCTCGCCTCCCCCTCCTCCTCCTTCCCTCCCCCATTCTCCTTCTCCTCCCCCATTCTCCTTCTCCTCCAGTGCTATCCTGGAATTAAAGGTACCAGCACCACCACTGCTACTAACACAATGAAGGTGATCCAAGATATTTTAATGGGAATAAAAAAGCATAGTGCACATGTATTTGTACAGCATGATCCCATAAGTGTGTATGTATCTACTGAAAAAGCTAGGAGAGAAATATGCCAGTAGCACTTATCTCTAAGAGGTAGATTTTAGTGATTTTCCTTTCTTTTTTAAGCCTCTCCGTAATGTCTACGCTATGTCCCAGAACTTAAAATATTGTTATAATTTATAATTAAACATTTCCCTGAGCCGTACCAATCCTTGGAGACGAGGGTCCCACAGGGAGCTTGTGAACAGGAAGCTTCCCTGACTGGCGGATGCAGCCTTCTGTGGCCAGATAGAATCTTCAGGGCGGGGGACAGGGGTGAGGTTGGAGAGACAGGTCTCCCTTCAGAGCTGCCCAGGACAACTGCTGCATTCCCTGTCATCCCTCCTGAGCATTCCCTTCCAGCATTTTCTCTGACCTGGAGGAAGAGCCCTGGACTTAATGAAAGCCAGCTAGCCAGTGCAGTTCAATTCTCTATTCTTCGTAAGAAAAAATTATTTTGTCTCTTAAAAAAAAAAAATAGGCAGGAAAGAAAGCAAGACATCAGGCCAGTACCTGCATATGCTTATTCAATGTGCTGTGTATTTTGCAAATCCTCTTAGTGGGGAGTTGTTTGATCTTTCCTCTGGCTGGGTCTGCAGCTGTGGAGCTGACTGACGCTGGGCTGGTCCCTGCGGACCAGACTAAGCTCTGCAGACCAGTGGCCTCTGGGACACAGGTTCCCAGCAGATGAGCAGCTGATCCAGGGGCCATGGTGTGGGACTCTCCTGTCCTCCTTGGAATAAGAGATAAAGCAGCTGAGGGAGGTGGCAAGAGGGCAGTGGAGGGGTTCAGTCAGGCACTGTGGGGGGAGCATCCCGCTAGGGCCTTCCTGTTACTATTACTAATAGTTATGCATCTAATTTTCCAGGGACTCAGGATCTCTTGGGTTCTCTGAACTCTTGGCTCATGGGTGACAACATTTGGGCCCATATATTCTTATCCTTCCTAGGCCCCAAATCTTTCTTCTTTGAACTACCATTTGCCAGTACTTACTATACACTTAATAAATATGTGCTCTTTGCTAAGCAATGCTGATATGTCATCTAATACTCACACTTCCCAATAAATTTGTCTCCTTTGAACAGATGAGGAAATTAAGGCTCAGAGAGTTAATGCCACACAGATCCTTAGTTGCTGAGCCAGGATTTGAACCTAGATGTGTCTGGTGCAAAATGTGTGTCTAGATATAGGAGTTCTCCACCCGGGTCACACATCAGAGTGGTCTGTGGAGCTTGTTAATTATGAGGACACAGGGACCCCATCCCAGGCTTCCTGAATCGCTGGACAAAGGTTCCCAGGTGATTCTGATGTGCAGTCTGGTTGAGAACCACTAGGCGACCTGGAATCCTGAGTACTTGCCCTACGTGGCCTGGACTTTGGGCACCGGGGTTGCTGGGCAGAGAGTGGCTCTCTCTCCCATCCTCCTCTCCCTATTCTCGGTTAGCCTCCAGCTGCCCCTAAGCTACTATGGTGCTGGGGGCTCCCGACTAGGACTGCTGCACCCTGTTCTTTCTTCTGCCTCTGCAGGGCTTGGTCTCTGTCCCCAGAGGAGACTCATGGGAACGGGTCAGAGACCCCCAACAGGAAAACTTGTGCCTACTTGGAGCAGGCAGGCCTGTAGGGCCCAGGTCTCCAGAGGGCCCACGGGTAACTCTGTGGGCTGGATGGTTGGGAGGGGACACTTGTCAGCCCCTTAGGTCACAGCATGAACTCAGCTGTCAGCCTGTGACAGCTGAGTTCCCTTGAGAAAGCTCTTTCCATTTATGTGTTTGTTCTCCCCTTATCTCACACTGGCCGTCTCCTTCATTCAGTTTAGCAAGCGAGCACCAGGCTCTCTGTTAGGAACTGGGCAGCCAGAAGTGACACAGGCCCGGCCCCTGCCGTCCAGATGCGCACAGACTCGAATGGGACTGACGGGCTATGCGCGGCCCGCTGTGGTGTGTGTCCTGCTGGGAGAGATGGCAGCGAACCTGGCTGCGAGCACAGAGGGAGCCCTCAGTTAGGCTTGGCAAACGGAAAGCTCCCTGGAGGTGGTGACACTGGCTGGTGACATTTAGCTTATTGAATATATTGCATAATGCCTCCAGGTTGCAGAACATACAGAAAATGCATAGAGAGGAATCAGCTGTCATTCATCTACTCTGTCATCCATCCATTCATCCATCCATTCATCCATCCATTCATTCAGCAAACATTCACCGAGCTCCTCCTGTGTTCCAAGATTTATTTTAGGCGCAGCTATATCTCTGCCCTCATAAAGCCAAAATGCATGGATGACAGAAGATAAATAAAAAATTATATATATAATTTACTATTACATATATATTACATGTAAATATATTTATTATGTATATAACTTTATATATCACATATAATAATAAGACTTATAGAGAGAAAAAATCAGGGAAGGAGAAAAGGGTGTACTGGGCCAGGGAAAGTGGCAGCTGTCACTATGTCTCTGATGTCTCTGTTAAGGTAATAAAATAGCAGAGTTGGGGACAGTGAGATGGAAGGTGGGGGAGGTGGGGAGAGAGGACAGAGGATGGGGGGCAGGTCTAAGGGAGGCAATTGTTGGATTTGGAGATCACCTCATCCCACCTCTCTTCTGATACCGTGAATACCGCTGAGGCCCCTACAGAGGGAGCAGGAGGCTTCTAGGAGGAGAGAACTGAAAGGAAGGCATCCCTCCACAAACTAGGGGCAGACAGAGGGAAAACAGGTGAGATTTAGAGTCATAGAGTGACTGGTTTTTCCAAATAAAACATTGAGACACAGTCTAAAGATTTTATTTCCTGATTTTAAAAAGCCTTGAAAAAGCTTGAAAAAATCATGTTTAGATATGTGATTAATTGTCTGATGCCATGTAATCAATTAACCCCAAATTTCATGGCTTAAAGCAATAAACATTTATTATCTCACAATTTCTGTTAGTCAGAATCCAGGAGCAGCTGGGTGGCTCTGACCCTGGGTCCTTCATGAGGGTGCAGCTAAGTTGTTAGGCAGGGCTGCATTCAGCTGAAGGCTTGACCGGGGCTGGTGGGTCAGCTTCTAAAATGATTCACCCACGTGCTTGGCATGCTAGTGCCTCAGTTCCTTGTCAGGTGCCATTCTCCAGTGGACTGCTTGAGTGTCCTAACAACATGGCAGCCAACTTCCCCCAAAGCAGGTGATTCAAGAAAGCACAAGGCAGAAGCCCCAATGTGTTTTATGATCTGACCTCAGAAGTCACACAACGAAGCATCAGGCCTGTAGCATCCTGTATGTTCCACAGGTCAGTCCTGTTCAGGGTGGGACAGTGCTCCACAAGGCCATGAACACTAGGTGGCAAGGATTACTGGGGCCATCTTGGAGGCTGGCTACCACAGTCAGCATCTGATGACTATTTTAAGATGACAGGAAGTAAGCATTATTCCAGGAAATTTGCAGTAAGTGATCACTAAAAAAACATTCTATTTTACCTTTTTTCCTTAAGACAAGGTTGGCTCTGAAGGACAAGGGAATGACTTTGAATTTATCCAGACACAGGGTTAACTTGGGCTTTTACCAGTTGGATGTGGATACATCTTTCTGTGCCTCAGACCTCTCATCTGTAAATGGAAAGCAGTAATAGCTACCATTCTCGTTGTTTCTAGGTTGAAGGTAGACAGTACCATCCAGTGGGTACCCATTGCAAAGGACAGAACTTAAGGGGTTGAGTCGTGGTGTTACCCCATATTGGCTGTTTGACTTTGAGCAAGTTTCTTCGCTTTTCTGTGCCTCTCTTTCTACTTCTGTAAAAATGGCAGTAACAGTAGTCTCTGCCTCACAGGATTGCTATGGGGATTGAATGAGTTAATTTTTATAAAGTGTCTAGCACAGTGCCTGGCACATTGTAAGTCCTGTATAAGTACCGGTGAAATAAAACATAGTCCTGATATATAGTAGGTGTTCAATAATGGGCATCTCTCTCTCCCCTCCAACCAGGATTTGGCCTCTTGGCAGAGATTGAAGGTACTGGAACATGCTGGTAAAAATCATTAATTCCCCTCTTGAGTGGGAGCCACCCTAGCGTGGTCTAATGTGTTTGCTATTCCTAGTTTTGTCACAGCCTCGCATTACCAGCACTCTCCTCCTGTGTTTATGCTTTGTCCTTACTGTTCTGTGCTTAGATGAACAGCTGCAGGCTGTGGCTCCAGGGTCCACATGGCTCTGAGCTTTCAGGAGTCATTAATCATGGGGTGGGAATGAATGGATTTTGCTAACCAACAGGTGATTCCACCACCTGAACTTGTGACCCGAAAGCCACACAGAGAAAATGCAATTCCCTCACAGAGTGTCTCGGTTAGCCCAGCTCTGTGCTCTCAAACGCACCAGCCACCAATTGGCAGGAAGTTCTCTGCTCAGGCACCATGTTGAGTTAGGGGTTGTGGGGTTTGGAGCAGCGGGCAACAAAAAGGGGCTTGGAGCAGCAGACTGTAAGAAGAAAGGTGGCTAATGACCATCACGTGCATGTTCTGAGCCAGATACTATCAAAGCTCATTTAGTGCTCAGAGCAATCCTGAGGTCATTTTATCATTGTTCTAATTTTTCTAAAGGGAACTGAGGCACTGAGAAGTTAAATAGCTTGCACACGGACATGCACTTAAGAAGTGATAGAGCCAGGCAGAGCCCAGGCTCCGAGCACCCTACATGCTGCCCGGATGGCTCCAGCCTCTCTGGGCTGGGGACCCCCTTCACCATAAAGCTCCTCCAGAGAAGAGGACAACAGATCCAGGCAGCTGCCCTGTTCTTATTACACCTGAGCCCACTGATGTGGTCAAATTGTTGTACTTCCTGCCTTGGTTTCCTTGCCTACAAAGTCAGGAGGGCAATCCCCAAAAGAAGGAGGGTACAGTCTTTAGGAAATTGGCAGACTTAGGTTTGAACCCTGGCTTTTTTGGCTTGGTCCCTTAAGGAACCTCTCTGAGCCTCAGTATCCTTTTCTATGAACAAAGGATGATTAAACCAACTTCGGAGAGGTGCAGTTAGGACTAAGTGGGAAAATACATGCATCAGGTGATGACATGTAGTAGGTACACAATAAATGTTTTCTTCCTTTCCCCACCAACCCCCATAAACTTCCTAGAACTTAATTTAAAAAATCACACACCCATTCATTTATTCAACAAACATTTATTCCTACCTATTCATTCCCAGATTTATCCCATTATATTCTTTTATCTGTCCATCTGCCTGTCCATCTGTCCTTCTATCCATCTGTTCACTCATCCACACATTCATTCACTCAAATAT
Source organism: Mirza zaza (assembly GCA_008750895.1). NCBI lineage: Eukaryota > Metazoa > Chordata > Mammalia > Primates > Cheirogaleidae > Mirza > Mirza zaza. The sequence goes on from VSMD01107194.1 coordinate 33,013, forward strand.
TTATTGAGCTACTACTGTCAGCTCTCTTCCAAAGATGGAAAGCTAAGGTCCTTGCTTCAGAGCTTCAGAAAGTAGCTCTCAGAACCCCGGGTTTGGCATCTGCTGTTGGGTGTCACATCACAATAAGAAGTACAAAGCTCTGCTCAGCCAGGTGTAATTCTCTAGGTTGATAGCTCTGTTATAAAAGGAGATTTTCCTGCCTTAGTAGCAAGGAACTATGGTTAAACCATCAGTTCAACCTCTCATCATGTTCAGAACTGTTTTACTGAAATAAGTCCACAGTCAACATCTGTCTATAGGTCATTCATTTTATATGAGCCACACAGCCCAGCCAACCTGCTCAGACCACCTCTGGGTTGGTAAATTTCTTAAAGGGCAGAGCCAGCACCCTGGGCAGGCACAGCTGCCTTTGCCACCTGAATAGGTGATTTATCCAGGAGTGCTAACCTCATCTAATTGGCCTAAACGGTGAGCAATTAATGATGTGGAACCTCTTTGAAGGTACTATAAATAAAAGGCCAGGAACCTAAGACTGAAGTGAACCAGAGGTTACAGTGATGATGATGAATTGTTTCTCCTAGAGGGTGGTGACTGTTTTTGTTGTTGTTTAAAGAAGCTAGTTAGCATCTCTCAACCGTGGTGACCCCACACCAGGGTCAAGGTGAAAGTGGGTAGGGATCCTGTTTGGAGTTGGTGAATTCTGAGGGTGCTGGGAGGGAAAGTGTCGTGAGTCATTTCTAAGGAGAGGTGAGCAGTGCCTGGCACACGGCACATGCACATCTGTGGCATCGGTGGAGGAATGCTTTCCAGAGTGGAGCGGAATGAATCTGGGTTTTGGAATGGGACAGATGTAGCTCTGTATCTTGAACTTGGGTGTGTAGACGGCTTAACCTCGCTGAGCCTTGGTTTCCCTGTCTATTAACCACTTCAGTTCGAGTGTCGACTATAGTCAATAGCCACAGACGAAGGTGCACAGCGACTTTAGCCGACAGCCATGATATGACTTTTCTAATTTTTCATTTATCAAAATAAAATTGTGAACATTTAAAAATAACATAATGAAAACATATATGAATATGTTACCAATTCTGATTTACATTACAAGTAAAGCTGCCTGTAAAGTAAAAAAAAAAAGCTTTCAGTGCTAAAGCTTTCCTCATCATACAAGAGCAAAAACAGATGTGTCGTCAATGCACAGCACAAACTATCGTGCGGACTACGAGTGCCGGCTGTGGGCAAGGTTTCACGGCCGGTGAGTGCCTCACCGAAGTGGTTAAATAGCGATGAGCATAACGCCCACCTTTCAGGGTCATTGTGTGGACTAAATGAGATAATATAATGTTCATGGCTATATATATCCCCAGGCTCCTCCCAGGCCTGGCCCATTGTAGGAGCACATCAAATGTCCTTTTGCCCCTTAAGTACTCATCTTAGACATTCTGTTAGAATGTAAGTCCCCTTCCTAGGGAAGGTTATACTTATCGCCTACCTCCTAGATGAGATCCTGGCATAGAGTAGGTGCTTAATAAATCTCAAATAAAGATGTCCTTTGCTCTTCTTCTCTGTAGTAGAGTAACTGTATCAATGGTCCCAGTTTTACACACACACCACACACACGCACACACACATTCACTCCCTATCCATGCCTTGTGCCATGTCACTATGGATTTCCTTTCACTAAAGAACCACTTGGTTCTAAGTCTGGCCAAGTGACATGTCTTGGCCAATGGTATTTTAGGAGATACATTTCTACTTTTGCTGCTGCTCCTATTTCTTGGTCATGAGAAGATGCTCAGGCTAGTCTAGCCGAGGGTGAGAGACACATAGAGATGGGTGTGGTCACCCACAGCCACTCGTCCACGTCAGCGGTGCCCAGCCAGGCCCGGCCTGGATCACAGACTGCAGACTCAGCAGCAAATCAAATGCTGCATCTTGTTTTCAGCTACAGACATTTGGGGTACTTCGTTGCATACCATTATTGTGACAATAAGAAGCTGATATTCCCATCCCCAATTATTCTCTGGGATGGAGCTAGGAAAGTGGCCTTGAAAAAGCGATGAAGCACTGAAGTACTTCTCATCTTTTTTTTTTTTTCTTTTTTATCACATCTGGAAAAATATTTGGTCAGGAGGGAGCTGGTATTAGTTGCTTAAATGATTTTTAAGAATTAGAAAAGTTCCAGCCATCCCTCCTGGGCTGTCTCTCTTGCACAGAATATATTTGGCTGGAATAATAATATTAACGAAATTAAAATCTTACCTCTGCAGTGCACTTTAAGACTTACAAAACTTTCATGTGCTTTAACCTAATTTTCTCTGATTCCCTCGGGAACATTCGTTTTGATAGGTGAGGTCGCTCAGGCTGGGTCTCAGGGCTAGGGAGTGGCAAAGAGCTCTTGATACAAGGTATGTTAATTTTCTATGGCCGCTGTAACAAATTACCACACACTTAGTGGCTTAAAGCAACACAAACTTGTTATTTCACAGTTCCATAGTTAGAAGCATGACATGGTCTCACTGGGTGCTCTAGGGGCAAATCAGCTTCTTGACTTTTCCAGCTTCTAAGGACTCCCACCTTGCTTGGGCCATGGCCCCTTCCTCCATCTTCACAGCCAGCAATGTTGCATCTCTCTGAACATGTACCTGTAGTCACACCTGTCTCTGACTACAGTCAGGAAAGTTTCTCCACTTTTAAGGATTCACATGGTTAGATTGGAATCCCCATGTCCAGATCCTTAACCTTACCTGCATTTGCAAAGTTCCGTTTGCATGTAAGGTAATATAGTCACAGGTTCCAGCGACTAGAATAGGGACATATGGACACCTTTGCGGGACCACTATTCTGCCTACCACACCAGGAGTCATCTATATTCCAGTGACTCATCTAGTCAGGACTTGGCAGGCTGCTGACCCATCTCCCTCCTCTTTTTTTCTTTTTTTTTCTGAACAATGGTACAGTAGCTATAGCTCTACAACCCTACTGGTTGAAAAATCTCAGTGTTTGGTGAAGTGGGAAGAAATCTTAAACACACTCCAAAAAACAGATCTTGAGGCAGAGTTGCATTTAAGGACTTTGAGCTCAAGACATTTTATATTCCTATAAAATTACTTATTGTTAGCTACAGACATGTTTCTGATTAAAATGGTCCAAAGGGTATGTTCCTACAGCGTATATTGCTTACTCATCTCTCTTGATGTAAAGACCAGATCCTGTAGGAGAAATGGATTTATTTTATAATGGGGTAGCAGCAGCAGAAATTACTTCATGCAAATGAAGCTTGGCAGTGTGACTTCATGAATAAGAAATGAGCCGGTGCCTCCTCTCCCCACAGGCAATATCGCACACTGGGAAATTAATTGTGGCATTCGTTGGGTGGCCCTGGCTTCTCCGTTGGGGTTTCAGGCAGACAAAAAGATGCTTCCCTTCACTCGATTGGATATAGAGCATTTATGTCCTCTTTAGCTTTGCTCCGTGTTGTAAGTGAACAACGTGTGTGTCTCCAGTCTCCTGAAAGCTTCTGGAGGCCTTTTCGGAGTTGAAGAACTCATAGTGGAAGCACACATGGCACTGAGCCACACATAGTGGCTGTTAGTTTTGATAATCTCTGAATACAAGGCACCTCAGATGTTTTCATTTTTTTGAATCATAGTATGCCTTAGTAGTTAAGCACACGGTCTCAGGCCCCAAAATATCCAGGTTCAAGTCCCTACTCTGCTCCTCTTTAGCCACATGACCTTTGGCTAATTACTTAATTATCCCGTGCCTCAGTTTACCTATTTATAAATTAGTGATTATAATAGCACTTACATCATAGGGCTGTTGTGAAGATTAAATAGGTTAATGGGTATAAGGCACTTAGAATAAAAGCCAAAGAACTCTAATGACATCAGGCTATGGAAGTGCCAGATAATGTTACCTTAGTTAAAATTAAAATTAATGAGGAGTGCTCTTTGCTGCTGATGGCTATAGATTTTCATAGAGTGATCAGGATGAAGTACAACATGGGACTGAGAATGAAAAGTCTTGGATTCCATCCCCACTTGTTGCCCAGCTGTCTAGGCAAGCCATTTACCTCACTCCGCCTCTATTTCCTCATTTGTTGGATGGGGTAATGATTGTTCCAGTTATTGCTCTCTCTCTTTTTTTTTCTTTTTTTTTTTGAGACAGGGTCTCACTTTGTCACCTGGGCTAGAGTGCAGTGGTGTCATCATAGCTCACTGCAACCTCAAACTCCTGAGCCAAGTGATCCTCCTGCCTCAGCTTCCCGAGTAGCTGGGACTATAGACAGGCACTACCACACCCAGCTTATTTTCTCTATTTTTTATAGAGATGAGGTCTCTCTCTTGCTCCCACTGGTTTTGAACTCCTGGTCTCAACCAATCCTCCTGCCTTGGCCTCCCAAAATGCTAGGATTACAGGTGTGAGCCATCACACCCAGCCCCAGTTATCTCTTACTGCATAACAAACAAATCACTTCAAAATGTAGTAGCTTAGAATAACAGCCATTCTATTATAACTTACAATTTTGTGGGAATTCAGGCAGGGCTCAGATGAGCAATGCTTCTGCACCACATGGCATTGACTAAGGTCACTCGTGGAATTCAGCTAGGGTCAGCTGGTCTGGAGGGTACAAGATGGTTTCACTCACCTGTAAGTCGCCTTGCCTGGAGGGATGGCCTGAGGGCCAGTCTAACCTGGGACTATGGTTTATAGGGTTTGAAGGCCGTGGGTGGCTTCTGGGGACAGGGTTCCAAATAACAGAGAACAAAAACCACCCGCTTTATGAGGCCTGGCTCTGGTAAGTGCACAGTGTCACTTCTGCCATGTTCTATTGGTCAAAGTAGATGTAGAGTTCACTCAAATTCAAGAGGATGGGACATGGACTTCACCTCTGGAACAGTGGAGTGTCAAATAATTTTCTATCTTTAATCTCCAAAATGATCCTGATCTAATCATGATGTGTGGACACAAAGTACTGTGTAAACAAGGTGCTTATTAAAGTGAGTTAGGTAATGCCCTTTTAAAAATTTTAGGTTCACAGCAAAATGGAGCAGAAGTTAACAGTGATTTCCTAAATGCTCCCCACCCCAACATGCACAGGCTCCCCCGTTATCAACATCCCCCATCAGAGTGGTAGGGACATTTCTTACAATCAAGGAGCCAACATTGACATGTACCACCCACAGTCCACAGTGTGCATTAGGGTTCACTCTTACTGTTCGTTCTATGAGTTTGGGCAAATGTATAATGACATGCACCCACCCTTATGTGAATAAGCATACAGAGTCATTTCACTGCTCTAAAAATCCTCTGTGCTCTGCCTATTCATCTCTCCCTCCCCCTAACCCTGGGCAACACTAATCTTTTTACTGTCTCTGTAGTTTGGCCTTTTCCAGAATGTCATATATTTGCAAGCATACAGTATATAGCCTTTTCAGATTATCTCCTTTCACTTAGTAATATGCATTTGAGTTTCCTCTATTTTTCTTCTTTTTTAATCTCCCACCACCTTTTGTTCCATATCCTATGTTTTTTCATGGCTTGATAGCTCATTTCCTTTTAGTGCTGAATAATATCACCTTGTCCGAATACACCACGGTGGATACAGTCACCTACTAAAGGACGTCTCAGTTGCTTACAAGTTTTGGCAATTATGAATAAAGCTACAATAAACATCTACGTGCAGGTTTTTGCGTGGACATAAGTTTTCAACACCTTTGGGTGTACTCCAAGGAGTGCTATTGTGGGAAATTAAAATTTTCTGCTCTGTGAAAGACACAGTCAAGAGAACGCAGATGGGATGAGGAGAGGGAGAAGGAAGACTGGTGCTGGTGAGCAAGCCTTGATGGCCGCTGTATCCCTCGGGGCGGGGGAGGGTGGCATTCCTACAGCTGGGGAGAGTAGGGGACCAAAATCACAACTACCTACATAGCAGGGGCTGATTTCCTGAATGACGTTCAACCATACCCTTGGCTGAGTGGGAAGGCTGCCCTTCCTAGATATGTCTTGGGCCAGCTTCCCTAGGAAGTAGAGCCTGGGATAAAAATCAAGGTAAATGTTTCATCTGGAACATGCAAAGCCACAGCAGCAAAGGTGAGACACAAGGAAAGTAAGGCAGAGGACGACGCAAAGCAACACTAAGTAGTGTGTTTCCTTGATGGCTACCATTTCACAAAGAGCCTTGGAGATACCAGTAGGTCACTGCACAAGATCTCTTGGCTTGGCACATGGGACTTGGCTGGATGAGTTTTGAGGACAGACTGTCGTGGAGTAATCCATGGAGAGAGGGAGAAGAGGGAATGTGTGTGCCCAGCTCTGTCTCCACTCCTGTTTCCCACTGGTCAGGGTTCTCCCGGGGGGAGGTGGCTCTTCTGCACTTTAGGACTGTATACCCGAGTCCTGCTGGCAGCCTCTCCAGAGGCCACTTCCCCACCATGCTGGAGACTGTTTCACCCAAGTCTGGAAGAGGTAGGAGGAGCCAGAGTCTCTGGGCATGAGCCTAGGAAGGGCCTGTACTCCAGGACTTGGAGCTGGTCTTCCCCAAGCAGAATTGCCTGGGCCCAAGGTAGGCACTGCAGCAGCCTCAGCAGAGAGTGAGTGGCAGAATGTTCTGGAGGCGGATGGCATCAAGGGCCTTTGAGAAGGTTCATAAGATTTGTGTCTGATACACTGTGTCACCTTGGGCAAGTCACTGCATCTCTCTGAGCCTCAGTGTTCTCAACTATGAAATGAGGCTGATTGTACCCACCCACCTCCAGATCAGAAATAATGTTAGTCCCAGCCGAGTGTGGGCCTGGTACCCAGCAGGCACTCAGTTCGGAGCAACCATTGTGGGTAGGGTTAGGAGGGACTCAGTTCTGGTGACATGAGTGTAGCTGCATTCCCTAGGGGAAGATCATTGAGTTTTGGTAAAATGGAACTCTTGAGCTAGAGTGTTGGGTGCCTTGGCAGATCTGGGAGGGAGGAGAAAAGAAATAGAAAATGCCATCCAGGAAGGAAATGCACAATGTCTGTCCGTTACTTTCTCCTCATATAGGACTGGCTGCATAATTTGTGGGTCCACTGCAAAATGGACATGCGGAGCCCCTTGTTCAGAAATTGCAAAGAATTTCCGGATGGTGCCAGCAGAGAGTTAAACCAAGCACGGAGCCCTTCCGAACCCGAGGCCCTTTGTGATTGCACAGGTCACACACCCACCATGCCCCCACCCTGTCACTGCACTTACACGTTGCCAGGGTGCAGCACATGGGGCCAGAGCTTAGCGATGCTCGGTTCTCCCTAGCAACCTCTCTCCCTACCCGTGCCAGCCTGTGCCGGTGTGATGGGGTCTTGGGAACATCCGAGGAGGGGAGGGATGTTTGAGCTGATTGAAAATGCCTCTACTTGAACCCTCAGTGATGCCATCAACACGCCCATCTATAATACAGAGGTTATATTCACATATAGAACATACATGTATATATAAAGTTTTTGTTGACACGATTCTAGTAGTTACAGGAGTGTTGCCATGGTGACTCCCAAGGCCAGCTGTTGTTTCATTTCCCCCAAAGAATTGTGTAATAGTCCCCTGGAGAGCTCTCCTGGGACAAGGAATGATGTTAAAAATCTGTAAATTAATGAACAGGTAGGGTATGCCGGCCTCATCCTCATTTCTTGTAATTAATGAGGTTTTACAGGATTTTGATGAGAAGTGGCTAATTTGATATGAAAATGTGGAGGATGGACTGCCTGTGGAGCCCAGGTTTGAATCTTCACTCTGTCACTAAATAGCTGTGTCGCTTAATTCCTCTGAGCCTCTTTTCTCATTTAGAAAGTACAGTTCATTACATCAAACTTGCAGGAGCATTCAAGATAAAGTATACAGAATGCTTAGCTCAGTTTCTGGAACATTGTAGATGGGTGCTACATGGTTTTGGTGATGATGATATTAATAAAATCAATATTAATTAATATTAATAAAATTAATAAAATTTTATTAATATCATAATCAAGCTCCCATTTATTGAGGGCTTTCACCTATGTGTCCCTATGTTTATTGCATTACCTCATTTAATCTTGATAACAAACCTATTAGGAGTAAACTCTTATCCTCATAGATCAAGACACAGAGAGGTTAAGACACTTGCCTGAGGTCCCACAGTTTGCAAATGACAATGGCAAGATTCAGACTCAGGCAGTTTAACTCCAGAGCTCAGGCTCTTAACCATCACACACAGTGCCCCTGGGATGAGGTTTAGTAATGACATGAAGCCTGACGGAGAGACATGCTGTCTTTTGGATTTCAGTTGGATTTCAGTCAATGAAATAAGGAGCACATTTCCTTTTATAGCAAGGGCACCAGTGGGGTAGGATGGGGGAAGGAGATGTTTTAAAAAGTGCATGCTGGTAGGGTCTGCTCTGTGGACTCAGGGGTTCAACGGTCTCCTCCTAAGTCTGTCCCACGGATTCCTCTGTAGTGGCAGCAGCCCCGACCCTGGTCTGATCAGGGCCAGGAGCCATGACTGAGTCACGGTCTACCCACTGTGATGGCCCTTCCTCTCCAGGGCTCTGCAGGTGCCAACCTTTGTCCTCCTCCAAACTAAACAAAAACAAATAAGCATCTAAACACAGGCCTGCCCCTGGGTCTTCTTCCTAATCCTATTTGGTTCTTCAAATGTGGCAGGTACCTTCTCTCCCCAGGGCCTTTGCACATGTTGCTTTCTCTTCCTGGGCTGCCTTTCCCAGCCCTCATTCACAGCCCGATTTGTTGTCAGCCAAGTTCGTAGTCATCCTTCACATCTGAGTGTGTGTTCCTTCCTGAGGGATGCCTTCCCGGGTTATTCCCCCTCCCAGGCTCTGTTAAGTCCTCTATTAAACGCTCCTGCATCACCTGTCTGCCTTTTGTATCACTTTTCAGAATTTTAATTAAATGACTGTGAGTATAATGATTTGAGATCTGTCTCTGTCAATAAATGTTTTATTCACTGCTGAATCCCCAAATGCCTGTAACAATGGCCATCTCTGAAAATTTGCTGAACAAATGGACGAATAAATAAAACCTCCAAATTCTCACCATCTGCACCGGGGGAAAAAGCTTGTGTCTTGCAAGGTGAGCCCTTCGTGACTCTTCCAGCATCCTCGATACTTGGCAGGTTGATTGTGGTCCTGCTAAGTGTTCATGAGAAAGCAAACAAAACAAAATTGTCACGTAGCAGGGTAGTGTGGGAAGGAAGAGAAGAAAATAAAATTACTAAGCATCGGCCGGGCACGGTGGCTCAAGCCTGTAATCCTAGCTCTCTGGGAGGCCGAGGTGGACGGATCGTTTGAGCTCAGGAGTTCGAGACCAGCCTGAGCAAGAGCGAGACCCCATCTCTACTATAAATAGAAAGAAATTAATTGGCCAACTAATATATATAGAAAAAAAAATTAGCTGAGTATGGTGGTGCATGCCTGTAGTCCCAGCTACTTGGGAGGCTGAGGCAGCAGGATTGCTTGAGCCCAGGAGTTTGAGGTTGCTGTGAGCTAGGCTGACGCCACGGCACTCACTCTAGCCTGGGCAATAAAGTGAGACTCTGTCTCAAAAAAAAAAAAAATTACTGAGCATCTACTACATTTCAGTGTTTCTCTGTTTCTCACTGAGTCCTCAAAAAACCTGCAGTGTATGGGAAGTTATTTGCATTTGATAAATGAGGAAACAGAAAACAGAAAGGACAGAGCATTAGGGCAGGTCAGTCCCTTGCTCTGGACCTCAGCATCCCCTTCTGTAAAATGGGGTGGGGATGGGGTGCAAGACAGCCCTTAAGGTCCCTTCCAACTCAGTCATTCTCCTACTGAGATTTCACCACACCCATTGGTCATTCATGTGTGCGTGTGCATGGACGTGCACAGAATCATCCTGGACGGGAATTATGTCATTGGCATGAGTGCTGGGGCGTCAAGCACAGGGGAGGCACTTGCCCTTGGATAATTACATCACAGGATTTGGGTAGGGGTGTCCATGTCCTGTGCACCCCAGGAAGGCTGGAATGTCCTGTTCAGCTCTTACACCATTGCACAGAAAGGATTATAAAGGGATTAGATGCAAATGCACTCAAGATTTGGCTGAATCAGGCTTGTATTCCCAGCACTGATGGTTGGGATATTTATTCAACCCAATAGCGCAAGATGCTTTTCCCAGGTGAGAGCAGGCACGGGGATAAATGACAATGCAATGAGCAGCGGCAGGCGAGATGAGAAGATAATCGGCTGCCTCACCTTCTCCTGGCTGGTACTGTGGATTTCATCATCATTCTCCCCCTGAAGCCTTAGAGCGGCTGCCTCTAAAACTCTACAGAGGAAATGAAATTTTATTCTGATGCACTGGCCGGTCGAGCCCCTGACATTTGCTAGAATTGCTTTAATCTTGCCCCAAACATCCAGATGGAAAGCAATGTTATGAGCTGGGTTTAGCAGCAGGGACCCACCCCTGAGAATGAGTCTGGAGGTCTTTTCTCATTCCTGGGATGGTTCTCCCTCCGGGTGGTAGCATTTTCCTGGAGAAACCATCAAGTGGTTTCAGCTCTTTGACTTTTGCAGGTGCAAGCAGATTGTTAGCTGAAATTGGAAAAGCAGAGGCTATTTTGCAAGTTGGAAAAATATTAGAAGGACCTTTTAAATGGAAAACAGGGACCAGGGAGGGCATGCAGGGGACAAAGTGGGAGGAGAATGCACAGGAGTGGTTGTTGATCTGCAAGGGTGTGGGGAAAACCTTGTTGAGAGATAATAGTAGCAAATCTGTAGCTCTGCGTTCCAGGCACGACTCTGAGCACATTAGTATATGAACTCCTTAATCCTCACAGTTATGCTTTGAGTTTAGTACTATCTTTATGTACCAAATGTTAGATGTGAGGAGACTGAGGCCCAGAGGGTTCATGGAAGCTGAAACTTGGGCGGGAGCTCATGCTCTGTCCCCCGTCTTTGCTAACAGCAGCAATAGTTACGACCATGATAACGTTGATCACAGCGGCTGCAATTCATTTTTCACTATGATCCAGGCTTTGTGCTATGCCGGTGTCTCAGGTTATCCTAGTGCATGGCTCGCAAGGGTGTGATTATTTTTATTCCAAATTGTGCAGATGCGGAAACAGGCGAGAAGAGGTTCATTAGGCTGGCAGAGGTGATGCAACAGAGCCAGCCCTTAACGCAGGACTGTCCCAGCCCAAAGTCCATTGGTCATTGCACGAGACTCCATGCATCGTGGTGGGGCCAGCACTTTCATGGTGGCGGCTTACCCAGTGCAGGACTGATTGTTTTGTCTTTTCACCAAGGGACACTGGGAAGTGGCCGGCTCTTCTTTTCTTTCTCTCATGGCTGGGACTCTTGAGGTATCCTTGGCAGCTATGCAGTAGCACATAGAACAAAGAACACAGAGGGACAGAAGTGAGGGAAGGGAGCATTTAGAGTTACCAAGGTAGGAAGGTGAGCTCTTCCCTTTTGTTTGTAAATTCGAAAAGGGCTGGAATGACACCATATTTATTTGCATACAGCTCTGTGATGTCCAGCATGAGTTCACATGCCCTGTCTTCTTTGATCCTTAGGTAGACCTGATTTGTTAATCTCAATGGTCAGCTGAGGAACAGGTCCAGGAGGTTCGAGTGACTTGTCAGGGTGGCACAGCCAGGAAATGGCAAAGCCTGTCCCTGGTGCCAAGTCAGTAGGTTTTATCAGTCTACGGCTGTTGCTGGGGACAACAGAAAAGGCATGGATAGGAGGAGCAGCCAGAGGGTTGACACCTGCTCCTCATCCAGCTGCACAGGTAGCTCTACTGGCACCACGGCCCCGGCAGGCAGAACAGCCCCAAGATGTTTAAACCCGTCTATAGGGACGACATTATGAAATGTCTGGAATGGGCCAGTCTAAGGAGACAGAGTAGACTCGTGGGTGTCTAAATTTGGGGAGAGGTGGGGAGAAATTGAAGTGACTTTTGATGAGTACAGAGGTTTTTTTAGTGTGTGCAGGGGGGGTGAACCATGAACCCCCCAAACGAACTGTTCTGAAACTGACTGTGGCAATGGTTGCACAGTTCTCTAAGGATAGTAAAAACCACTGAATGGTGGCAGGAGGGCTAGTGCAGGAGGAATTCAGGCTGGGAAGCAGGCTCTCCTTCCTGCAGGCTTTCTGGTCCATAGAGCCTCTGGAAGCAGATGCTGTTTACTTCTCACTGAGCAATGATTCATGTCTCTCTGCCAGTCTCCATTGCCCCTCTTTCTATTCAGGCCTGGGAGGTGGTGCTGGAGAGAAAAGCCAGAACGAGAGACCCACAGCCGTCGTCGCTAGGCCTGGGTTCACCAGCAGTGACTCCCTTGGGCGCATGCCACTGCTGGGACCCCGCCAAGCTCTGCAGCCTCAGACGCTGCCATCCGGCATGGCCACCAGCCTTCCCCTTCTGACCCAGGGCACATCAAGCCCAGACTGAAAAACAAAGCCCTGTCCAAGGACTGCTTGCCAAATAGGAATGGACGTAGCCAGTAACAACACATTCTGGGGGCTGCGGCCAGCATTCTGCACACTGCCCTCTGGGGTCCCTGCCTAATGCCTTTTGTACCCCAGCCCAGTCTTTGACATTGCTTTGCCTGGACAGGTTCCAATGGAAATAGACAAACTCTCTGTTTCTCTTCCCATCAGGAAACCACTCCGTTCCCTAGAGAGCTCTCTATCCGGGAGGCTTCTGTGGGGACCCTGAGGTGCCCTTCGCAAGGGGTGGGTAGGAGGGGGGCATGTCTGATTGAGAGCTAGGGGCCACAGGGAGGGTAGCAGCTTGTCCTCAGGAAAAACAGCCTCTTCTCGCATCGGCTGTAAGTGAAACCCAGAGCTGGATGCTTTCTTTCTTGGGGAGCTGCTGAGGACAGAGGCTGGGACTTAATTAGAGGCCAGGCTGGAGCTGGTGATCAGGAGAGGAGGCTGAGCAGGATGGGAAGGAATGGCAAGCGCCTCCAAGGTGCCAACTGCCAAGTGGGCCACGTGGCCGCGAAGCCAGAGGCGGAGGCTGCATGGAGGGAGGGACGGAGGGAAGCTGGGGAAAGAGGGGAAAAGGAACATTCCCATCCCCTGATGGTAGCCTGAAATCACAAAGTAACTGTTCTGCATTTACGTTTTATTTTAGGATCTTAGAGTGAACACTTAATTAATTAGAATGGAGCAAAACGGCTAATTTGAATTGCTGAATAACTCTGGGTCAGGTGGAGACTGCTTTTCTGTTGCAAACTTGCCAGAAAATAATGTTTGGAAATACCTTGGTCTCCTTCTCTCTGTCAGTGCTGGAGAGGCCTTTCCAGCAGGGTGTCTTGGCACTGACGTGTGCCTGCCACCAAACCTGGAGTAGATCAGCAAGTGACGTTCCTTGCTTCAATAACCGAATACATGTAGCATGACACTGGTTTGGGTGAGGCTGCAGAGCGGGATACAGCTGCCGTCCATAAGAAGGAAAAACGTCCATCCCCTCGATTGACTTGAGGTAGGTGAGAACGTTGCTTTGACGGTATATCGGAGAGCACAGAAAGGGCAATACCTCGTTCCGCTCACCCAGAGACCCAGGCTGGGGTAGGGGTGGAGTGTAGGGGCGGCCAGAACCATGTGATTTCTGCAGATGCATTTATAGACCGTGTGTGACAAGTGTGATAACCAGGCGCTTTCAGGGAAAGGGTGAGACTTGGTTCTGCTGCAGCAGCGACGATGCTATTATTCTTGCTGACTTGGGTGGTGTTTCGTTTCTTCCAGCGTGTCATCCACAGTTTTGTTTCTGAAGTGGTGTTATTCTCAGCCAGAAAGAGTTGAAACCCACAAGTGTTAAAGAACAAGTGGAATGCGTCATGACCCCAATCTTTGTGGTGGCTACTAACGTGGAAAACTGTGGAGTGGGGGCTAATGCCACCTTGAGAATCCCTAATTGTCCAGTGGAATCCTAGCGTGGTGGCACCCTGGTGTGGCTGCCATGCTCCTGCCACAGGGCATTTCCATGGTGGAGGAGGGCTAGTATTCCTGGGCCAGGTGCAGCCCTGGGGCCCTGTCCCCACGGAGACCACAGGCCAGTGCACAGTGATGATCAGCATATTGTGTACCTCTCCCCCTTGATGCCCCTATTATTTCTGTTTCTTTTGCTGGTTGACTGTCATGGGTTACATTGCATCCTCTAAAAAGATAGGTTGAAATCCTAACCCTTGGTACTTGAGAAGGTGACCTTATTTGGAAACAGGGTTATTGCAGGTATAATTAGTTAAAGTGAGGTCATATTAGAGTAGGATGGGCCTAATCCAGTATGATTGGTGTCCTTACAAGAAGAGAGAGAGACTCACTCAGGGAAGACAACACCATGTGACAAAGAGGTAGAGATTGGAGGAATGGCAAGGACTGACAGCTACTGCCAGGAGCTAGGAAGAGGCAAGGGAAGATGCCACCCAGAGTCTCACAGGGAGCATGATGGCCCTGCCAACACCTTGATTTTGGACTTCTGGCCTGCAGAACTGTGAAACAACAGATGTCTGTTGCTTTAAGCCACCCAGTTTGTGGCAGCCCCAGGAAATGAATATACCAACCTCTGCCCTGCCCCATAATTTCAGCCTGACCTATAGTTTTTCTTTAAAAATGGTAAGATCTGCACCAAGGTTAATGCCCAATCCAACGGACCTGGGGGTTATTCTGCCTCCTGAAGGTCCTTTTGCCTGGCTCTGCCCCAGTCTGTGTTGTCTGTCTTGTAGGGAACCTATAGCAGGAAATTCTTGATTTCCCCATTTTCAGTCCTGGAGTGGGCCTGTCATCCTCAGTGCTAGAATAACAACTTCGTTTACCCAGGGTTTAACTGAAGTTCTCTCATCAAATCCTCTCAACAGCTCTGTAACGTTGCTATGCTTCTGACCTTATTTTTACAGACATTTTAGGCAAGAATATTTGTCAACTCCCCAGCTCGGTTCTCCCCTGTAGGCTGCAGGGGTCCCTCGGATTTGGCTCCATCCTATACAGCCTGGGAGCTGCTCAGCTGACCAGAGTCCACTTTCTCTGCGTCTCAGAGACCAACTTAAAGCGTTTTTAGCACTGATGTTTGATTTGAAGGCGTGTTCCCTAAGTCAGTTACGCATTTACCACCTTGGAAGGTATCGCAGAGGAGAGAATTCTGGGCAACAGGCCAGGCTCTGGGAGCAAAGTCCCACCTCCCACATGGGTCCCCGCATAGACCTGCTCTGGACTTCTCTTGAAACCTCCTGCCCACAGAAGCTGCTCCTTCTACGAGGGAAGAGCTTTGGACTCATGAGTTAGACCAGAGAAGGTGGCCACAGCCTAGGCGGGCCCAGACCGCGTGCTGGGCCGAGGAGGGGCTGTGAGGAGGAGCGTTGGGGGCCTCTGAGCTGTTTAATTCTGCACATCCATGCTCTGTTTCAAAATGGTGCAAGCTGTCTGGGAGTTCGGAAATCTTGATTTTTTTTTTTTTCTTTTTTTTTGAGACAGAGTCTCACTTTGGTGCCCAGACTAGAGTGAGTGCCGTGGCGTCAGCCTAGCTCACAGCAACCTCAATCTCCTGGGCTCAAGCGATCCTACTATCTCAGCCTCCCAAGTAGCTGGGACTATAGGCATGCGCCACCATGCTCGGCTAATTTTTTTTTTGTATATATATTTTTAGTTGGTCAATTAATTTCTTTCTATTTTTAGTAGAGACGAGGTCTCGCTCAGGCTGGTTTTGAACTCCCAACCTTGAGCAATCCACCCGCCTCGGCCTCCCAGAGTGCTAGGATTACAGGCTTGAGCCACCGCGCCCGGCCCGGAAAACTTGGTTTTCCTTTCCAGCTTAACTTACAAGTTTGTAAAGTAAGAAAACAATAATAGTTAAGAGCATTGCCTTTGGGGTTTGGACACCAGCTCTGAACATGACCAGCCACGTGATTCTAGGCAAGTTATTTAATGTCTATAAGCTTCAGTCTCCTCATGGGTGCAATGGGTGGGGTGGGGGAGGGGGTTATTCCTAACTTCAGACAGCTAGTGTAGAGGGGAAAAAATGATCACATGTATAAAACACATAGCACAGTGTCTAGTGCCTGGGAATAAATGAAAGCAGGCATTATTATTCCAGGAAATTTACTGTGCGTCTCTGGAGCTCTCTTTTCCCATCTATAAAATGGGAGCTTGCAGGACTTAGAGGCCATACAATCTATCCTTGAGAGGGAGCTTGCAACCTCTTCCTCTTCTTCATTGACCATTCGTTGTCTCTGCTTGTCTTTTGCTTTTCCATCATTTTATTTTTAATAGGAATTTTTTCCTAATAGTGAACATAATTTATTGTTTTAATATTAGAAATATAGAAAAACATACAAAAAGAGATTTGAAATCCCTGAAATTTCAGAACCCAGAAAATATTTTAGTACCTGACTTTCCAGTTTCTATGTGTCCTTTTTGACTTTATAATTTTACGTGACCGTCTTCCCACGTGCAAATTGTTGTTCCTCAGTACCTTCTTAAATAGCTTCTTGACAACCCAGAGTATGACAGCCTTGAAAAGGATTTTATAAAGTTCATATTGTTAGATACTGGGTTTCCCCTTGGTCCAGCAGCACTCTGTGTTAGGAGGTCACTGCAGTTCAGGCGGAGGCGGAGCCAGGTGGAGGCAGGGGAGGTGGGAAGTGGTGGGCAGTGCTGGGATCAACTTGCAGGTGGAGCCAATAGAATTTGCTGATCGGCTGGATGAAGCAGGTGAGGAAAAGAAAGGAATCGGGATAACTGTACGAGTTTCAGCCTGAGCAACCAGAAGAATGGCCTTGCCATTGACTGAGGTGGGGAACGCTGCACATGGGGCAAGTTTGAGGGAGAATAGCGGGAGTTTGGTTTTAAAATATTAAGTTTAAAATAACCTTTTAGACATGCAAGTGGAGATGTCACATAGGCAGTTGGAGATATGAGTGTGGAATTCTGGGAAGATGTCCTGGCTAGAGATATAAATTAGGGTGTCATCACTGTGTAGAGATAGATGTAATGAAAGAGATCCCCCGAGATCTCTGAAGGACCCCAGGAGCCGCAGAACTCAGAATAACATGCACCACATCAGGGGGGTCTGTGGTTTTGCTGCAGGGCAAGGGTGACATGCCTCCCTCTTTCTCCTAAGCCAGTGGTATGGTGTTGCAGTTTGAGCCCTGTGATACCAAGTGAGCTGCCACCTTCCCTGCCACCTCCCCCAAAGGCCAGAACTACTACCCTCGCTAACAACACCTTGGGCAGGAAGTCACAGAAGCCTTCTCAGCTGTGGATGTAATAGGCTGAGTTGTGATCTCTTTGAGGCTGATTTCCTTTCAGCCTATAGGATTCTGCCAATCTGTGTACCTTGCTTAATCCCTCACCACAGCTGGCCACTTTGTTAATAGCAGAATGAGTTATGTCTATTTTCACTGTTTTGTTTTCCTTTGGCTGAGGTTGTGGGGCAGGGGCTGAAGGGGGCAGGATGAGATGGTGGGATCCACTTGCAATTTTGGCCAGCTCCACTGTGGTCCCCCTGACCATTTGCCCAACAACCTCTGCAGAGAGAGGGTAGGAGGGCCCGAAATGAAGCTGAGAAGCTCTCTGCTGGCCTGGTGTTTCTACCCAGGTGAGGACCTGAGGTTCCCAGGTCACCATGTGCAACACACCCGAGTATACATGTTAGTGCATAGACACTAGAATTTCAGTGAACAAAGAAGAAAGATCAGCAGAGTTAAAAAGATGTAATTTCGAGTGGGTGTTGCAGAAGAGAATGGATGTGGATTGGTGAGAAAGTAGCAGAAGGAATCACTGCTAACACCCTTCTTCCGGATGTTATATGGTCACTTTAGAGCCACATCTTACAGAAACTCACAGCCACCCTAGAGAAAGCGTGGCAGCCCTGCATGTGAGTGTGTCTGGCTTGGCGTGCCTCCTTTGTGTGACCCATCTCCCATGATTCAAGTCCTTCCAGTTCTGATTCTGAGCATGTGCATGTCCTCAGGCAAATCACCAAACCTCTTGAGTCTCAGATTCTTCATCTTTTAAATGGAGATAAGGATACCTCCTTGCAGAATTGAGAGTGTTAAGTAAAACAGTGTCTATAAATTGCCCATCAGTACCAGGCACTTGGTCAAGTGTCACACACCCCCAAACTGACACCCTGACACCAGTCTTGCCTACCAGCGAATGGCCGAGTTATTTTTAGCCCTGGAAGGAAGAGGTGGTTGAGCACCAAAGGCTGGGGAGTTAATTCAGAATTCCTGAAATTCCAGGTCAAGCCCCCAGAGGTGGATGAGGCTCTTGGCCAGGCGTATCCAGATGTTGCACCAGGACCTAGTGATGCACCAAACAACTGGAGGAGGTTCCTGAACAGTGGTTGTCAATTGGGGTTCTGTTGTCCCCACCCTGGTATGCCCTAGAACAAGTCATAGGTGAGAAAGCCGATTAGGATCAATGGGTAAAAATAACTTTGTAATAGCTGAGGATATCCTCTGATAGAGCCCTGGCTGCAAAACAGAACGTGCCCCGAGGGATGGCGTGGGGAGTGACTTTGAGTTAGCATGGAGGAGTGGAGTGGTGCCCAGCCTGTGCCGTGGTAGGAGCGCATGTGCTGTGCTCATGCTAGGGCTGTGCTTGGTGAGAATACAAGAGGGCGTGGTGGGGGCTGCGAACAACCCCGCGAACAGCAGCACAGCGCTGAGGAGGCCACGGGAGTAGGGCAAAGAGGGCAGCTGGGGACTGCCTCCTTGGGCTTCAATTCCTTCGTTTGGACATAGAAAGATGAGTGGATATTGAACATCCCAAGGTAACAGACTCCTAAGGCAATCTAACAAAGGCTTTATTCATTCCATCGCTCAGCCATCCGTTCCTTCAGCACACATTTTGTTATGAGCCGGTGATATTCACAGGGAGCAAAGGGGAAGCAACTCCTGCTCTTGCCAAACTCATGGAACTCAAGGTCCTGTGGAAGACAGACAAACTGCAACATAAAGGGCGGCAGGTGCTCTCAGGAGGGCATGGGCTGTGCCAGGGACACAGGGCACTCTGGAAGAATGCAGGCACGCAGACAGTGCCCAGAAGGCACTGCACACAAGGTCAGGGATACGGTGATTGCTTGAAGCCTGGGAGGGAGGTCTCTGACATCAAGCCCACGCCAGCTCCCTATCGTTCCAGAGAAGCCCAGGCTCCCCGCCAAGTCCTGCAAGGCCCTGTAAAGGTCTGTCTCTCTCTTACCCACCAGCACTGTCCCCTGCTCCTCTACCCCTGACAGCCCGATGCTCACACACACGCACTCACACACTCTCCTGGGACTCCTGGGAAACTACACTGGCCTGCCATCACCTCCTCCCGACTAGCCACACCGTTCTGCCCCGGCCATCAGTCTGGCCACCCTCACCTTGGCTCAGTGGACTTCAACTCTCAGCCCACAAGCTCTCCTGATCCGCCCTCTCCCTGGTTAGATCAGGTCCCTCTGTTCCCTGCTGGGGACACCAGGCACATGACATCTTTCTGTGGCATGGGTTGGGCATCACTTCGCCACCAGGCCAGCCTAATGCAGGTGGTCCCCACGCCGTACCTCCATTCACAGTCTGGTTTACAGCATGGCTGTGCCATAGATGTCCCCAGTCAGCACAGGATCCCTGCCCTTTGGCGGGCTTTTCCTTCACAGCTGTAATTAAATAATCATGTAATTAGTTCATTTACTTGATCTTTCAGCAAACATTTCTTAGTTGTTTAACATTCCTATCTTATGATAAATGGTAAATCTTATGAAAACTGAACTCACATGTGACTTGAGAATCCCTGTGTTCCTTGGCACAAATTACAAAAACTTGCATATTGTGGCAATAATCATTGCAACAGATGGGATGTTGGTATGCCCCCCTAAATTCATATCTTGAAATCTTAACCCCAAATGTGATGGTAGTGGGGGGTGAGGCATTTGGGAAGTGATCAGGTTGTGAAGGTGGAGCCCTCGTGAATGTTCTTCAACAGCAAGAACAGCAGCTCGGCCTCATTCATTCATTCCCTAAATCTTCATGGAGCACTCGCCTTCCGTTTAAGCGCTGGGATAAGATGGTGAGCAAGACAGAGCGCAGCTCTGCTTCAGGTTCTCATAAGGTGCCTGTTGTGTGCCAGGTGCCATCCTGATACCTAACACCTTATTTAATCTTTATGTTTCCTTTTAACACACGTGCTGTCATTATCATCATTTTATAGATGGAGCAACTAAGGCACAAAGCAGGTAAGCCCCTTGTCCAAGGCCACAGAGCTGGTAGGTGGTAGAGCCAGGGCTCAAATCCTGGCAGTGTAGCTCTAGAAAGCCCACCAACAGCCACCGCCCCACTCTGGCTCCTGTCACCTAGCAGAAAGCGGGCCCTGCGTAGGTAGTTGTGGACGGAGAAAGGAATGCCGGAACGCCCCTTGTCCAGGTCCGGTACTCAGGAAGCCTTCCCCTGGCTGCCCCTGCCTTAGCCTATGACCCAGTTCAACTCATCAGTGCACCATGTCACCCTTCCCATCTCAGTTAACTGGACCCAGCCAGGCTGCGGCTGCTCGCTGACTGGGGCTTAGACCTGGAGAAGAATGTTCTTATGTTCCTCAGCAGATAGCTCCGTGGAGGCAAAGAGGCAGACTGCATGATCACTGGAGGAACGATGGCTCCACCAACTCCAGCTGGGCCTCGCAGGGAGCTGCCGCGCCCTCTCTGGGGATGCTGGGGCTGGAATCCATGATGCGCTTTTGAGAAGGCAGCAGCATCGTGAACCTGCTAATTAGGGTTGTGTTTATTTTGTGCTACATAAAGCAGATTTGATGAACTGAGCAGGACAGAAGCGTTTTGAGGGAATAGCGCTTTCTCTCTGGCTGAGACTTCTGTTAACTTTTCTATTCAAACCAGAGGGCCCTGAGGTCCTTTCTCCACTGGACCAGAGGAGGCAGACGGTTTCCTGGCAGGGCGCCTGGACCTCAGCTGTCCTCCACGCTCTGCAGCCCCTGGCTTCAGGGACCACTCGAAGGATCTTACGTGTGATGCGTCCATAAACAAACATGCATGCGCGTCTTACCAGACTATGGCCCAGGAGCCAACACCAGCTCGTTTTAAGGCAAGCATGGCCACAGATGCATTTGAAAATGGTGCTGAGATCTAGCGAAGTATTAAAGGATGTGCCAGGGCAGAAGGAAAGAAGCCACGGCATGCCATGGCAAGCTTGTGCAAAATCCTCCCCATGGCTGGGGGCCCCACCTGATTGTCGCTGCCCCACCTGTCCAGCCCTTCCTGATCCCACCTCACCTTGGGTCCCAGCCAACGTCACCTGCCGTCTGCTCGGGGACAGCTCCTCCCTGCCCCAGGGTCTGTGCAGATGCTGTTCCTCCTTCTCTCCCTGCTCCTTCCCTCCCCTCCTTTGCCCTGTCTTTGACTCTAAGCTACGAGGCCTCTCGCAGAGGACACGAGCTCCCCAGTCACATACAGACAGCTGGGATTTCAGGAAAGACGTGCAGGAAAACGTGCTTTGCTGAGAGAGAGCCTGGTGGTGTGTCTCCAGGTACCTCGGGGCACCAGGTGCTGTGCTGGTCTCAGTCCCGAGCTGGCACTCACAGGAGGCCAGGCTTTGGGCCTCAGGAGAGCAGAAGCCACTGCCGGCTGCCACTGCCATTTCATTACTCATCTGCTAATTGCGGCAAATGGGGAGTTTACAGCTCCCCTGGCCCCACTGCGAACAGTGCGGTGCTTTGATGGAGAGGGAGTGGAAGGCCCGCCTTGGCACCTCTTCAGAGGGCCCCTGTGCCTTCCTGGCTGGTTCGTTTGGGCCCCGCAAGCCACTTGGTAAAGAGGCAGGGAGGAGTGGTGAGCCTGAGGCCCTACAGACTCCAAGCTAAACCCCACCTGTCCTTGTGTCCTAGAGAAGTCCCCAGCTTGGGTCGTTCATATTGGGTGCCCAGTGGTTACCTCTGGGCTCAGGAGAGTGACTGCTGCCCCTGGGAGGAGGGTGTGGGGGCTGAGAGTAGAGGCCAGACGTGGACCCAGAGGCCAGTCCCCAGGTCCTGGGTGGCTGTGAGCCACGGCAGCAGGGAGCTGAGCTCTGAAGAGCACTGGCCCTAGAGTCCACTGGCAAGCAGGAGCTGGCTGACCGTGTGATGGGGCATTTAGTCTCTGAGTCTCAGCTGCCTCACCTGGAACATCCGAGAATAATACTCACCTCTCTGGGTTGTGGGGAGGATGAAATCTGGTAATGTACATAAGTGCTTAGCAATAAAGGGCCACTTCCGAGGCCAGCTGTTGGGGAGGGAGAAGAAAATTCTCACGCCCTGCAGAGCTCAAAAGTCCACTCCTGGCTTATATTACGTGTTCGTGGGGACATTTGAGGAGCCCCCTCTCCTGTCTGCAGCTCTGCAGTAATAACCAATAATCATAGCAGCCATCAGCAATCACTTATTGGAAGCCGGGGACTGGCATATTCGACCTCTGGCTTTGGCACCCCGAGAGAGATCCCTTTTCCAGATGAGCAGGCAGGAATCGGGGAGGATAGCAACTTGCCAGGTTGCTCCTGCCCAGATGCAAACCCAGGGCTTCCCTCTGCGTGGCTGTGGACCAGGGGTCAGCTGGACCCTTCCTTTCTCTCTGGCCACTGCCATTTGGTCACTTTGGCAAAGAACTCCAGTTAACTATTATCTCTCCCAGCCACTGCTCTGAGAGCAGAATATGGCAGGGCTGAAAGCTGGGGCTTTGCAGTCTGGACAGGCAGGGGTTGGGGTCCTGCTCAGCACGCTCCTAGATGCATGCCTGGGACAGTCATTTGCCCTCTTTGGGCCACATTTCACAGAGAGCTCATGAGAGTGTAAGGGAGGCAAGGACGTGCTGGGGCCGGGATGCACGCCAGATCCCCCTGCCCTTCCTCAGGGTGGCCGTGAAGCCTGGGAGCTACCACAGCCTCACCCTTCTGCGGGACAGTGCCGGGGTGCAGGGCAGGCTGGAAATGCAGCCACAGTGCACCCCTCACAAAGGCCTCCCCTCGCTCAGCCGTCTCCATGCCCACCGCTGGAGACCTCGTCCTGTTTGACAGAGAGAGGAGTGGTCCAGAGAGCGGCTGTTTCTATGGTTACAGGGGCGTGGCCTCCAGAGGCTTCCGATTTGGTGATAAATGGCGGAGAGGATGCAGCCTCATGTCTTCGGGAGGCTCACAGGGTCAGCAGTAAGGGGCCAGCGGCGGCAGGTCCACCGTCTTCCCTCCTCACCAGCCGGGGGTGCCTGGAGCGCACCGGCCTCTCTGCGGTGTGTGTCCAGCCTTTGGCCACTGTCAGTCCCACTGGCCCCCGAGGCCAGCACTTGCAGGTGTTGAAAATGCCTTTCTTCACTGTGATGCAATTTTCCTGTGTAAGAGAAAAATCATAAAATTTCTGCATATGAGAGTTGCTGGGCTTTTCCGTAGAAGAAGGGAAAATGCTCCATCCAAGCTGTTATTTCATGTCAGTGCTTAAAAACTTTCACTGCGATTCCCAGTGTCGGTGACATCAAGATCACCTGCCCACCGGGTCCTCCAGGTGCCGCCCCTACCTACCTCTGGGTCTCACTTGTAGTTATTCTTATCGGGAGTAATGATGACTGTTGATTAAAATAATCACAGCGCCCACGCTTGGGGACTCACAGGATGTGAGGCAGTCCCCCGAGCACCTGACTCCCATCCTCTCCCTGAACCCTATGACATCCACAGGACATCGGTATTAGGGCCTGTTTTCCAGGGAGAAAACTATAAGCCAAGGGAGGGTAAGTTGCTTGTCCTTGGGCTTCTAGGACTCCACCCCACACCCAAGGCCCCAGTCTTCTCCACACAAACTCCTTCTCCAGTGAAACCACCTCCCGCCCCATGTGCGCCTTCCACACGTCCTTGCCGGTGCTTGCTCAGGCCGTGCTGTCTCCCCAGAGGGCCTGGGCAGCAGCGTGCTGTCGTGGAGAGGGCACAGGCTCCAGAGCCAAGCACACCAGGTTCTGTATCCCAGCTGTACCACTTCCAAGCTCCATAAGCTCCCTGGGCCTCAGTTTCCTGACCTCGAAAATGGGAGGACACCATTGATTAGATGAGTCGACATGTGCCGAACATCTGGCAGGGGCCACTGGCTCACCTGTTCAAGATCTGCCTGGAGCTGGAGGCCCAGCCCTGGCTTCCTCTAGAGCTAGGCCTTCTCTAACCAACCCAGCCTGTCGACATTTGTTCTTCGTCTGAACCACTCTGTGCCACCACCTGTGTCCCTCGCCTCCTGTTCCACAAGGGCAGGGGCCCTACATTGACCTAGTGCCATCCCTTGCACCTTGCAAGGTGTGCGGAGTAATTGCTCCTCAGGGCTCTGCCCCCGCCTCCTTCTCCCACATCCTCACTCTCTACACCCCTGTGTCTCCACCTTTCCCTCTCCCATTGCCCACCCTGAGCCTTCCATGCCCAATTCCTTGCATTTCCCCAGACACCAATGTCCTTTCTTAGCCCCCAGTCCCTCTGCCTGTGATGCCTCCTCCACTTCTTGCCCTGGGTAACTTCAGCTCTTCGTTTCAGAAGATTTAGCTCAGGCATTTTCTCCTCCTCCAGGAAGCCTTCCAGATACCCCTCCTCTACCCACAGCCTCTGGACTGACTTCTCTCCTAGCACTTGTCACACTGTGTTTGCTCTATTTGACACCTGTCTATCTCCCCTGCAAGGCTCTGATCCCCTGGGGACAGGGACCACACCGTTGTCATCCCTGGAGCCCTGGCATTTTGACACGGTACCCATCGTGAAGCCAGTATTTGCTGAGTGGATAGATAGATAGGTGACCGGAGGAATAAGTGCCTGGCCGAAAAATTCTCAGGACCTGCTATTTGGAATGTCTGCCAATTGGGTGATGGTGTCACTCAGCCTCCTCTCCCTTTGCACCCTGGAGACGGTGCCAGGTTGTGAGGGGACAGGACACAGCACCGCAGAGCTGTGTCTACATCTGCACGTGCATTCCGTGCCTCCGATTCAACCCTTGTTCATTAGCACAGCAATTAACGGCGGAGCCTAATGACAGATGGGCCGGCTCCGTGCCTGAACCCCCGGCTCCGTGGAGTGGGGCAGACGCGCCTGGCGCACTGGATGTTTCATTGATCTAGTGAGCCCGGCTCCCAGCGCCGTGGAGACGGCGTGCTGACGTCAGCGCTGGCACGGGTGGGGGCTGGGCCTAAAAGGGCCAGGCCCTGTGACAGACTCCTGGAAAGGTTGGGGAGGGTGTCTTGCCTTCATTCTAGTTTGGGGACATTTTATTTTTAAAAAACATCTGAATTTCCCATTGGGAAACCCTCGCACCCCACTCCCAATTTTTCTTAAGCTCTGGAGACTTCTCCAGGAGACGGTGTCTCTTTCCTGCTAATTCCTTAGAAGTTTCTGGGCTTTCTGCAATTATTATTCAGAATCGTGACATGCAGGTCCTTTAGCTTCAGATAACAGACACTTGGAGTTTAGTGTGTAGAGTGGTGGAAGATCAGTGTTGTGTAAACACAATTACATTTAAGCGAGTTTGGAGATGCTTTTGATTTCTTCCTGTTCATCCCTGGGTTGAATTGGCTCCTTGGTTATTACCCTGTGAATGATATTCATTTCTCCATAAAAGAAATGTCAAATTGGCATTCCAATTGCTGTCGGGGTCATAAACTTAAGCCAAAGTGCCGTGTCCTCAGCCAGAGTGGGTTTTGCAGAACTGGAGTGCATCCGAGCTAGAAAGGATCTTCTTGTCCAGCCCCTGCCATTGCCAGATGGAGACACTGGGCCCCAGAGAGGTGCATTGATTTGTCCAAGGACACACAGCGGTGAGTCGGGGGACAGAGCTGGGCCCACAAGCCCTCCAGTCTCCAGCGGCCTCTTCCCTACACCGTGCTTCATTGAGATCATCAGAAACGCCCCGGCTTTGCCGTGTGCCAGCCGCAGACCGCGGTAGCCTGGACTCCTTGAGTGGTGTTGGGTATGCTTCCTTTATGGCCTGTCGACAAACCCAGTCAGAGTGAAATAGAAGAGAGGGTGCAGGCTGTGGCCTGTCGTTAGTGATGCGGAAACCACAGATCTTGTTTAGAAAGGTGTTGACAAGTCCCCATGCACAGGGAGCTGCACTGCAGAGGTGCATTCATCAGCTGAGGCTGAGCGGAGAAGTCCCTGTGGCAGGAGGCAGCTCCGGCAGGACCCACCCAGCTCTGCCATGCAGGCGCCGCTCCCAGGAAGGGGGCTGCAGGCCTTGGGGCGGGGCGCTGTTCCCATTGGAGCAGTGGTGGTAGAATAGGCGTGGCATGCTCTGACAGCTGCCCTCATCCTGCATTTTCTTACCCAGTGGGCAGGAAACTGATGCCTCCTGGAGGTGACCTCCCTGCCAGCCCTCAACTCTCTCCCTCATTGATATGCAAGCCCAGGGATGTATCTGATGGCTGCTGAGATTGCTGTCGTGGAGGGAACATTGGTCCAGGAAAACCAGTCTTCAGGCTTAGGGGCAGCTGGACGCCAGAGGACACGGGAGGACACACGGGCCCAGGGTCTCGGTGACCCATGGGTTGGACCCACCTCTCCCGATAATGTTTCCCAACTCCCTGTCAAAGGTTTGGGGGATCATTGCGAAATGTCACCCCAGAAGAAGGGTTCATTCTCTCTCAGTGTCATGCTAAGAGTGTCCACACGTGGACCTATTGCCAATGTTACCAGGGCAGACCCGTCCTTTCTGTCCTTTAATTACTCCAGGGCCACAAAACCTCCTCCTGGCTCCTGATTCACTGTGTACTTGGATCAAGCACGACTCTTGGGATGAGCAGAACACAACTTCCTTTTTGTCTCTCAGTGAAGTTCTTCTCTTACTCCCAGATGAAAACTCAAAGAGGTCCCATGATGTTTGTGCTTTCTCTTGGGTAATATCTTACATCACTTGAAGTCACAAAACAGTCTCAGTTCTCTAATTGGAATGTGAAGTCCTGTGTGTTAATTCCAACTCTGCATTTCATTTAGAGATCGGTCTTCTCCCTCCAGGGCCAGCTTCAGAGCCAGCCTGGGGCCTGGGCTCGGGCAGTGGGTGTGATCGGTCCCTTTCCATTCTCTGCTCTTCCTTCACCCTGAGGTTACTGACTGCACGTTGAGGGGGTGGGGAGGGAGGACAGTCCTCACATGCCTAGTGTGTTTTGCTCAAGGGTGAGGCAGACCCTTAGGCCCCCCGAGCCCTAGAAGTCTCTCCCGCTTGCTCGGAGTCCCCAGGGTTGCTGAGGACACTCTTGCAAGCTCTGGACCTGGCTGATTGAGCTTGGTCCTGAGGCTACCACTGGCTTGGCAGCCCTTAGGAAACCTGAAGTCCCCTTCCAGCTTTCTGTTGAGGTGCCAGCCCTTCTCTGGGCCAGCTCTTTCTCTTATGGGGAGCCATCTAGAAAACACCAATTTTCTGTACTCACGATCCCTGGGAGTAAGGTAGCAGTAACTCTGCTTTATTCCAACTTGTCCTCTTGGGCCAATGTTCCTGTAGAAGTCACAGGTCCTTGGGGTTCATGCCCCCTTGACTGCTGCTGGCGAGAGAGCTGGGTTTTTTCTCCATGCACTAACACCTCTCTGTCTCTGTCTCTATCCCTTAGTCTCTCTCAGCCAACAGCCACAATCTTCATGCCTTTGACTCACTCGGACACTCTCCAGTGGACAGATTTCCAGCTCTCCAGGCCATCGAAACCACTTTCCTAGGCTTAAGGTGGTAGCTCCCCCATCCCCACCCCTGCCCTACCCCTGCAGCTTTCTCTGCATGCAGCACCGTCTTGAGTTGATCAGAACCAATTGTGAACTTCTGCATCTTAGTCTTGCTCTGCACTTTGCAAAGTATGCCATGTCTGTGTGTCTGGCTCAGGGTCTTGGCTGAAATGCATCTTCTCCTAGGCTCTGCTTCACAGACTGGGGTGGCCCCTTCTGTATGGTGGAGCCCATCTTCTGCCAGACCCCTGCAAGGGAGATCTGCAGACTCCCTGCATCTCCCCTGGGGGGGGGGTTGGGGATGCTGAGTTGCCACGTCATAAGGGGATAGCTCCTCACACCCAACACACACACACACACACACACAATCCTGGGACTCAGACTACAATGGCTTCTCTTAGCAACTGGGGGGGCATGGGAGTGGATGGGAGTAGAGACGTCCTCCAGGAGCTTTGTCAAATCAAGCCACGTTCACTGCTCTGTGGGATGGCAGCAGGTGTGGAAGATAAATAATTTTTTCATGAAGGAAACCTAGCACACTGTCAGTGCCTCCCCTCCCCAACCGTCCCTTTCTAACTCGAGAGAGGTACCAGAGAGGGACAAAGAGGAAAGAAAAAATGGTAGCAGAAAAGGAGGTGCTTTAGGGAAGACCTTTTGCATAAACCCACGATAGTGGGCCCTGGGCAGTTCATTGTCTCTGCGTGTCCTGCTGGTCTTTCCTTCCTTCATCCCTGGCAATAGTAGGGACACTGCTGAGGGAGCAGTTCACAGGACTGCATCTTCTTTTTCTCATCCTTCCCTGCAACTGCAGGTGACTCTATTGATCATATGAGCTGTCTGACTTATGAAGCCCCGAAGCCCCACCATCCCACCGCACGCCAGGGGTGCAGCGTGGCAGGTGCGTGCAGGCAGTGGGAAGGAACTTGCCAACTCACCTCCAGAAGGAAGCCAGTTGCCTTCAACCTTTAGGCTGCCAAGTCCAAAAGTCTGTAAAACAGTGGTTATCAGATCTTTGGATTTCACAAACCAATACAATTTTTTCTTCTTTTGGGAAAAAACTTATTTTGCCAGGGAAGGACTTTGAAGAAAAACAAAACCTAAAAAATGAACATCTAGCACCATCATTTCATAAAAGAAAGGACATTTTAGTGCACGCACATGCACTCCAAGCAGGAAGGAACTTAATCTCAGAAAAAAACAGCAGCCTTTTAAACTAAATGCATTTAGATTTTTGTGTAAAAATTCCCAGCATCGTCCTTAATTTTCTCATGTTGTTTGTGACCCATGACAACTTCACTGTAGCCTATTCCTTGGATTAGATAGAGCTTAGAAAGCAGGAACTGAAGTTACTGAATTAGTGACAAGGTGAAGAAGCATTCAGTTACCCTCTTCTTATCCTCAGGCACACCGGATTGCTTTGACCTCAGGACATTTGCACGTGCTGCCTCCCCTCCTGCTCATCATTCAGGTCTCTATTCATGTGGCACCATCTCCTGGGCCTGCTGGCTCATCTTTCCAGTCATCCCTTGTGTCTCTCTGCATGTGTGCCCTCAGAGCATTTTCTACCCCCTGGTATCATCTTGCTCATTTATTTGCTTATGTGTTTCTTGCTTGTTTGCCTAACTCGACTGTGAGCTCCCTGAGGGCAGGGACTGCTTTAGTGGGACCCGGTCCATTCTGTCCCCTGCTGTATCCACAGTGCAGACTTCAGTACGTGGCTGATTGCTGGTGGGATGACCTTGGTGAACACGTGTTGAGCACCTGCTCAGCAGAACCAGGCCCTGTGCTGGGGCCAAGGTGAACAGCACAGTCCCTGCATCCTGGGAGCTCAGTGCCTGGTGGAGGAAGAGCAGCAGAGGAGGTGGGACAGTGATGAAGGAGCACACAGCAAGGAGCAGGTGAAACTGCCTGGCCGGTGAGGGAAGATCTCCAGGGAAGTCATTCAAGGAAAGGGACAGCACATAGCATCTGCACAGACACGGAGACGCAGGGGAGCATAGATGTCCCCCAGGAGCAGGGAAGGAGCAACGGTACAGAGCCTGGAGCTTCAGAAGCACCTAGGTGATGCCTGAAGCAGCAGGAAATGAAGGCAGAGAGGAGGCAAGCTCTGAAACTTAGACCTTGTCCCGCAGCAACAAGCATCACAGGCATCCACCGTTAGCATAGACTAATGGTGATGACAGAGGCTTTGAAGTTAGTTTCAGACCTCAGTTCAAATCTCCACCCTGCCACTTTTGCACAGCGTGACTGGCCAGAAATTTCATGTCTCTTAACTTCAGTTTTCTCCTTCTGGAAATGGAGTTAACATTTACCTTGTAGGGTTGTTGTGAATGCAAAATAAGTGCTTAGCACAGTGCCTGGGACATAGTAAGTAGTGTTTCAATAAATCATCACTATTCCTATTGATGTGTTAACGAGGAGCCAGTGGAGATTTTCCAAGCAAATGAGGGATGTGAGAAATTTGCGTTTTAGCAAGATTGCTCAGTTGGCAGTGGCCCCAGGAAAGCAGGTGAGACACGAACTAGGGAAAACAGTTGGGAAGCTGCTGAAATGAAAAGGGAGGCAGAGGAGGGAGGCTTGGATCCTAGGACTTGGAGCAGCTACTGTAGGAATCTCAGTATCTGTGGAGACACGGCCATACTTTGCTCTCAGAGTAAGGGTACAGGGGAGAGAAGGAGCTCCCAAGCCTGACGGGTAATAGCGACCAGAGGAGGACCAGGTAGGGAACTGCAGCTCAGCCCGGCCTGGGTTTGCTCACCAGCTCACGGCCTCTGCACTCTGCAGCCAGCCCTGTATTTCAGTCCTCCTGGTGAGAGGGTGGCTTGCCATTTGTATCGGGTGATATACTTCTAATTAAAATAGTAATTATTTGAGCATTCCTTAAAGTTTTACTTTGGGAATTTGCCTTCTTGCAAGCTCTGCCTTAATTAGTATTCTATTTATCCCTTATTAATAAATTATATCTCCACAGTTTCATCGCCTCCTTTGATCACAGGGTCTTATCATTCCTGAGCCGAACTCCGTTCCCTGTTGATATTCAGGGTGCAGTGGGCCCAACAAGGCCTGCTTCAGGGGGTTGAGAATTAGAGTTCTCAATTAACTCCCGTCAACTTGGGGATCCATCTTCTTGCTGTCCAGCTGAGCCCCAGGTGAGCACACATGTGTGCCTCCCAAGGTCAAGCGTGTGGGGGCCTCTTGGGTGCAGACGTTTTGATGAAGCCCCAGGAGTGGGCAGACAGGCCTGAGGCGGTAGCCACAGACACATCAGGTCCCAGCTTCACAACTAAGAGAACAGAAACAGGAGAGCCGATGGGCCCATGGGCTTCAACCCAGGCTCAGAGGGGGCTAAATAACTTGATTAGGGTCACAAAGGCAGGTAACTGAAGATTAGAGAATCAGTAGGGAACTAAAATTTATTTGGCGACTGTTATATGCCAGCTCCTACATTCAGTGCTTTATGTACATGGTCCCTGCTAATCATCCAAGCCATGGAATTAGGTGTAGGCAGTTTCGTCTACAGTCTCCAGAACAAAAAGCTAGTCTTAGTGAAATTAATCAACTTTCCTTAAGACACCAAGCTAGCCAGAGGCCCAGCTGACATTCACGTCAATGTCTGTCAACCTCAAAGACCTCTCTCTGTTGACTGCACCGGGCTGCCTGGGTTAGAACCAAGGTCTCCCTATTTGAACCCCACTGCCATTTGTTCCCTAGGCCCCATATGGAGGGTACATTAGATCTTAGCCACTCAGAGTATGCTCTAACTCACTTGACTACATGCTAAAAATCCAGAATCTCAGGCCCCACCCCCCACACATAAGAATCAGAATAATCTGCACTTTGACCAGATGCCCAGGGTGTGCCAATACCCATTAAAGTTTAGGAAACAAACTGCAGATTTGACGTTTGTTCAGCCACCACTTATGCTTATGAGCCTTCCAAATTCAATGTTATTCCTATTGAACAGACAAGAAGAAAGTAAGTGACTCGTCCCAAGTCATACACCCAATTAGTGGCTAGAATCCAGATGTGGTCCTTATCGTTGGCCCTGACCTGCAGTTCTAGCAGATGAGGTCTCAGTTATTCCGTATTCCCAGGCTCAGGTCCTTGGGCTTTGGGAAGATGATAATGGGGGTGGGGGTGGGGGGCTAGGGGCCGTTTGCAGCATTCCCAAAGCCCAACTGATGTATTCCACTTTACCATAGTTAGACTGCAGGGACGTGAACTTGGGCACAAACGTCTTTGCCTTTGGCAATAATCGCAGTAGGCCAGCACAGTATCTGTGGTTGTGTGCCAGAGAGCGGGAGTTCACACTGGCAATCATATATGCTCCTGCTTAATAAAAAATGCAGACAGTAATTAATTACCTTTCAAAAATTCTACTTGTTTAGGAGACAATGTCCTTCAAATTGTGTGGTCCTTGGTGGGAAGGAAATTAT
This sequence comes from Mirza zaza, assembly GCA_008750895.1. Classification (NCBI taxonomy): domain Eukaryota; kingdom Metazoa; phylum Chordata; class Mammalia; order Primates; family Cheirogaleidae; genus Mirza; species Mirza zaza. The sequence continues at coordinate 65,105 of VSMD01107194.1, forward strand.
GAAAAGGGTCCCTGAGGCTCCAGTAACAATTCCTCATTTGTGTGGAAGAAGAAAGCCCGTGGAACTGCAAGAGAATACTGATGCAGCCACTTGCATGTGAGGTATTTTAAGTAATTGGCAGCAACCCTATAATAATAACCACAGTGACAACAACTGATAACAATGACAGCGCCCAACATGAATAAACTTCCCACTCCGTGCCAGGTGGTATTCGAAGCCAACTTCACAACAACTTCATGAGGAGGATCTAATAATGCTGTGCTCATTTTACAGCCGAGGAAACTGGGACTCAGGGAGATTCAGTAACTTGCTCAAAACATCCTATCCAAGAAATGATGGAGCCTGGATTTACAGCCCTTTATTTCCATGGCACCATGCCCCTCATGCTGCTTGGATTCTATTTGCTGTACGGTTGAAGCTGTCAAGTCAGTTTCCCTTTAATGCTTCCGAATTGGCCATCTGTCAGCAGCTACCAAGTGGACCCTGTCTTTTCCTTCTGCTTTCAAGTGAATTCTAGTATGGTCTCCTTACTGTCCCTTTCCAGACTGGTGTTCTAGTTCTAGACACAAGCTCACACATATTTCTAATCTTGTTTAAATGCTTTTTAAGTCAAATAGCTCTGGACACAAGTCTTGGCTCTGCTACTTTCTGTGTGACTTTGGCAAGTTATTTAACCTTACTAAGCCTTAGTTTCTATGTCAGTAAAATGGAAATAATAACAGCACCTGCCTCATAGGGTATTATGAGGATTAAGAAGTGAAATATATGTGAAGCGATTTTGCATGGATATTGTGTTTTGCAGGGAAAGACACATGAGTCCCCAAGAAACAGGCAACTTTTCAAGGTTATAAGACTTCTGTGAGTAGAGAAGAGTCCACAACACAGATCTGGGTTTCTTCCTCATGGCTCCTTCTGCAGCACCTATGCTCTGTGGCACGTTTGGTGAGGACATGCTGCCCAGAAAGCATCCCAGACTAGTAGACTTGCCCAGTTTTCTTGTCTGTTCCTTTCTTTAAATGTCATTGGCATTGGCAGGGCCATGGCGAGGTCCAACAACCCAGCCACGCTGTGACACATCTCTAGAATGGCCGGCCCAGGTGGCCATTGTCCGTCATGGAACTTGACCGTGACCTCTTCTGCGAGTCTCCCCTGGCTTGTCAATCTGGAGAAGCTCACTGTTCCTATTCTAGCACACTCCTCTGTTTCATTTTTTAAATTGCCTCTTTTTTTTACACTTTCATGTCATAGTCTATGTAAGTGTGTGTTTTATTTATTTGTGTATCTTTTTAAATTGAAACTTTTTATTTTGAAATAATTATAGATTCATATACTATTATAAGAAATAATGTAGAGAGATTCTGTGTACTCTTTACCCAGTTTCCTCCGATGGTAACATCTTGCAAAACTATAGTGCAGTATCATAACCAGGATATTGACCACACACACACACACACACACACACACACACACACTTAATATTCCTTTCCACTGGAATTTAAGGACCACAAAATCAGGGACTTGGTCTTGTTCAACATGATATTCCCAATATTTAGAACAGTGTCTGGCATATAATAGGTGCTTAATAATGTTTGCTAAATATATGAATAAAAAGTAATGCAAGAGCCCTGTGACTCTTTCATCCTTCTCCCCTTCCCCAGTGTGTATGTGGCTCTGTGATGCCCAGGTAACCATTCCTCTACAAAGTCACAGATTTCTCTGTGTACTCAGTCTCATTAAGATCAGTTAGAGCAATGGTTTCAAATTGGGCTACATGTAGATTTTTCAAGGGGTATGTATACGTGAATAGTTTGAAGGGAATCAGTTTCCAGATACTCAACTTGCTTTTCTTTTTTTTCCCAAAATTGATCTTCCAAAGGAGGAGATCTAACCAAGAAAGCCTCACAGAGGCCCTTCTCTTACTTGACAAAAAGTAGATCTCTCTCCCATCCCAAATCTTGCTAGATATTTTGCCCTGGGGTTCCAAACCATCTGAGATGTCAAACAAAGAGACAAACTGAAATATTGGTTTGGAGTAAGCCACCTTTAATGCTTAGATAAGGGACCTTAAATGCTCAGAGCTTCCAGTCTTTGCCTGAGTTGTGCATATTCCTGTTATAGGCAAAGCTTTAGAAATGTGGTCTCTGGGCTCGAGTTGGGTTGCTCTGAGAGCAGAGCAGTATAGTTTGGTGATGCAGATTCTTCTCAAAGTGCTTGGAATGTTTTTCAGGACTACCATTTTTTTTTCAAGCTACACTGAGTAAAATCCAATAAAATTTATACATGACTTCTTTCTGATTTGGTGTGCTTTATTCAATTAGGGTAGTTAAAACTTTGTTTTTGCAAATCACATCATACAATATTTATTCTAATTATACCTAATACTAATTGTACTTCAGAGTGTAAGATGTATACTATTTTCTACTTCCTATTAACAAAGTAAACTTACGTACACTCATGATGACAGCTTTTAGATAATTAGTTTAACAACGTGCAAAGGCGTCTACATGTTTTCCAACATCCTTTGCAGGGGGATGGGAGCACAAAGATTGAAGGCCACGGAGACAACACACCATTTGGAAAGCCATCACCAGCTGCCATTTTGATTCAAGGTCTTGTGTCATGGGCATTTTGAGGCCTTTTCATTGCATCCTGAATTTGATGCAATCAGTCTACTCCCTGAAAAGTTATCAAGAAGCAGCCAGGCTACAAATGCTCAGGGTTGAATAGTTCTCTTGAAAGAGGCCTCACTGTGTTCGGCTGATAATCAAACAAATGGCTGCATTAAGATAGGTCACCAAGGGGGACCCACTGCTCCCCCATCTCTCATTCAAGCTTGGGCTCTGTTTCTCTCCCAATAGGAGCACATAATCCCATCAGCGCCAGTGGGAGTTATGTGCCTGCTTTACTGGAGACAATAGGTCGACTGAGAGGGACAATTGTTCCCAGCAACTGAGGGGGTAAACACGATTGGCTATTCCCAGCCACCATCCCAAAGGGCCAGGCTGAGCCCCCAAAGCCCTTCCTTTGTTAGGTTGCAGAGCTGGTGGGCTCAGCCTGCCTTCCGCTCCTGCAGTGGCCGCTACCACCCACCTCCAGTGGCAACCTGTCCCTGAGCTGCTTCCAGTGACCCACCAAGACTGGCTGCAGAGGAAGGTCTTCTAGCTCCTCTGCTCCTTGCTCCTCACTCCTAAAGACTAGCCCAAGGACACCTGTCCATTTCATTCTCACAAAGAAATTATAACGGTGTCAGCAAGAAGAATTGCAATCACTGATTGTCTGTTTATAATTTCTCAGGCACTATGCATTTTATATGCATGTATGCATTTCACTACAAGGTCTCATGGCAATTCTGCGAGGCAACTATAATCATTCCCATTAAATAAGGCAAAACAGAGTCTAAAGTAAGTCACACATTTGGTGAGTTGCAGAACCTGGATTCAGTACCCCCCAGAGGCTGTCAGTCTCCAAAGCCCCATGCTCCAAATTATGCTCTTGTTTCCTTCAAGACACCGTGGGACAAGGTTTGGGAAATGTGGTAGCTTCCCCACCCTACCCCAGTCCCTTCCTTGGAGATTTCCAGTACATTGTAGTTTATTAAAGGTTCTAGCAAATCCTGCAGAACAGGAACCTGCTAATCTCACTTAACTCAGTATTTTTCAAGTATTTGTCTTTTTTTATTTTTTTGCACAAAACACATCACACTTTGTTAAATGCTAAACTATATCAAATGGGGGGAGGGAAGCTGGCTAGAGGAAGTTATAAATGTGGCTGGTTCTCACACTCACAGCCCCTGGACAAAAAAAGGGGCAGTGGAGCCAGCCGTGGAGACAGATGGACTGACTGTGGCTGTGGATTTAGGGTGGCCAGCAAGGGGGTTCACACAAAGCTTCATCTTCTGGTGTCTACTATCCCACGTTGTCTACCAAAAATGTGACCTGCTGTCCCATAGCAGGGAAAGACAGATTGTTCCAGAAGACAAGGAAGGAGAGAGAGAATGGATGCATTGAGATGGTTGCCCTAGGGTGCTGCTGAAATCCAGGGGGCAAGAGTTTTAATACAGAAGAAGACATCGGGCCAAGTGGTCCATCTTTGGGGACTGGCAGCCAATGGCAGAAGCCCATGCGACTCTAGCTGTCCCCAGGGCCCTCTGCAGCAGCAGGCTGAGGCAGGGACTCCTCTACTGTGCCCATGGGCTCCTCCCCCACACAGGGGATGCACTCACAGCTGAGGCCCCTGATCTTTTTTTGTCCCACTTGAGGGAAGGGACAGGGCCTCAGGCATCAGGCAGAGCGTGAGGCCCAGGCTGATGTGGGACATGCCAAAATGACATGTCATGGGGATTTGTGGGCCTCACTGGAGCCATTTCCTCCAGGGGGTCATTTTATTTAGTTCCAATTGGACCCTGTGATTGGTCTCAGCCCTGGGCCACCTGGTGTCCTGGCTCCATATGGCAATGGCTAGGAAGATGCCATTTTTCAATTGAAATATGTGTCTGCCTTCCTGTGGATCAGTCTGTAATTGCCTTTGGCTGGAAAGGGGCTTTGATTTTTAAAACTAAGCTAGGAAGTAATTTCTCCACTTTTGATTTGTTGCACTGATGGGTCAGTGTCTTCTCTATTAATTCAAACTGAGAGTCACAGCATGGGAAAGACACACGGAGTCTGGGAGGTCCGCAAAGCCCACCATCAACCTCGTATGGGAATCCCTTCCACCCACCCATGCCAGATGGTCTTCCAGCCCCTGGCTGAGCACAGGCACAGACGGGGAGCTCACTCTCTCACTGTGCAGACCCAACTGTTGTCCAATTCTTGGCAAGTTTGACCCCAAATGGTGCTAATAATGGATACCCTTTAAGGAACACTCACCACCTGCAAGACACCATGCCAGGCATTTTCCATGCATATCTTATTTAATCTTCATAATAACCCTGTAAAGGAGATACTATTACCATCCCCACTTTGCAGAATGCATAAAACAAATCACAGAGGGTTAAGGAACTTGTTCAAGGACCCAAGGCAGTAAGCAATGGAACTGTGAATTCAGGAGGGGTCACTCCGGAGTCCCAGCTCTTAAGCACTTTGCCCTGTCACCTTGGTAAGAATGGCTAACATCGGTGGGGTATTTACTGCGAGCCAGGCTCTGTGTGGTGGTGTTCCATATATACTCTTATGTCATGGTAACAAGCTGTGAAGTACTTGTTACTATGTCCATTTTAGAGAGAAGGATCTCAAACACCCAGAGGTTGTGATTCAGCCAAGGTCACCAGCAGAGCTACACACAGTCTGTTAAAAGCTCTGGTGCTGCCTATGATACTCTACAGGAGAAAGAATTGTGACTCAGGAAACACAGGAGTTTGTCCAAGGTCTTGAGACGGCAGAGCCAGGAGGTCTGCCTGACTCGGATCCCCAGCGCCTGCTTGCTGTCCTACTCACCTCCAACCCTGCTCTTCCTGGGCTGGGTGACTATCCTGCCACTTGGGCCACAGGTGACAAGGCAGGCCCCTCTGATTAGGGGTGAAGCTTAACTTCCTTTAATGAACTTGCCATGGAGCTGGTCATTCGGGATCTCATCACCTAAATTTGAGAGCCACCTGGTTAGAGAAAGCTCATGGTCTCTTCCAAATTCTGAGATCCTAAGAGTTCCTTCATCTATCCTTGGTCAATTTCAGAAAAGGGTCACAAAAAGCAATGTAAATTTATAAGTCAGAAAGATCTGGGTTCAACTCCCTGCTTGGCCATTTCCTATCTGTGTGACTTAAAGTATGCCAATTAATCTCCCAGGGGCCAAGTTTCCTTGTCTATAATACGGAGATGAAAATGACTAGCTGCTATGGTAGTCAGTTGTCCTCTTTTGGAAATTTGGGCTTCCTCCTGGAAATCCTTTCAAAATGTATCTCTGGAGTTCCAGGAAGTATTGCTTGAGCAGTTGGTGATATGTATTGCCAACCAACAAAACAGCAATCATTGCTATTAATATCATCAATGAAATGGCATGGGGTTTTCATGTTTATTTGCATGTTCCCACATATAGTACTTTTATCACAACAAACCTCACCTAGTCACACTGGTACAGTCTCTCCTCCTTGTTCTCCTCTTTTGAGAAAGGATAAGCCTGGCAGAGGGGTTAAAAACCATAGACCTTGGAGTCAGGTGTTCTGTTATTTTGGGCTGTGTGGCTTTGTGCAAGTTAGTTAATTTCTCTGAGCCTGGTTTCCTTTGTCTGTAAAAAGGGGATGAAAACACCTGCTTCTTCCGTAGAATTATTCAGGGTTAAATGAGATACTCATTGTAGGTGTTGACACGTCACTTCTCTTTCTGTTCCTTGCCCTCTTGTTTCACTTTGGCCAGCTCTGAAGCTGACTTCCCAATTGCACCTAATGCTATTTGTCACCTCCTCTTTCTCTTGTAGTCCCCAAAGTATTTCTAGAATGGTTCAAGTTGAGGACAATCTATCAAATATTATAATGAACATGAATATACTTTGTACCCTTCTGAAAACTATTGTTCAAATCTAAACCATTTATTTTGCCCTTCCTGGGCAAAGCTTGTGAATATATACTTTAACAACACCATTTACACTATACTCATTTAAATAATATTATTGAGCATCTTATAGTTTTGTGGTGCTTTATATTGTGCCTGGCACCTAGTAAGCGCTCAATAAATGTTTCACTCCTGAATAAATGATTGAATGTATGAATGAATGACTGCTACTTCAAGGTAGCAATGATGTGGGCCAAGTTGACTGCCATCTAAACCAAGAGATTTAAGGAGCATGAGAACGAGATGGGCTTTGGGCCTAGACCCTCTGACTGTAACTCTTACATCTTTCCTCTATGAGTCTCTTGAATATAACCAGAATGGGGGTCTGTGCTATGAACCAGACATAGGTTTTGAGGTGACAGTGTGGACTGAGGACACCATAAAGGCCATGTTCAAATATCATGTCCCCAGGGTTTACTAGTTTCAGTGTCTTTGTGAGATAGCATCTGAAACCCATTGTTCTGAGTGGGCACCAAGGCCTGAGCTGTGTTCTGCCTCCCTGGAGTCCACGTTGCACACATGGGAAGTTGAAGTCAGGCAGGGAGTGGGTGGGCCGTGTTTCACTCTGAGCCTATGTTGATGGCTTGGGGTTGGGGAGAGAATTCACTCCGTAGGAGAAATAGGCTTGACTGTGCAGCCTCTTCCCAGTTCTTCACCCCCAGCTGCTTAGCTGGCCACCTTGTCCTCCTGGAGATGGTGAGCAGAAGCTCAGGAAGTTAGCAGGGCATTAGGGGCACAGCAGATCGAGCCCTGGCTCTGGAGCCAGGCAGAGCTGGAGGTGAGCCTGACCACTTGCTAGCTATAAGACCGTGGGTAGATCTTCCAAACTCTCAACCCAATTTCCTTGTGAGTGAATAAAGCAAAGGGATATGAATGGCGATCACAGCATTGCCTCACTAACATGTTGCCGGGACGCCTTGGGCCTGTGCACATAGAGCTCCTAGCAGACAATTAGGCAGCTGTAAATGTCTGATTCTCCACCTCTCTACCCTGCTGCCAGCACCAGAGGCAGCAGAGTGAATTTGGAGTTGAGCAGTTGCTGTTATCAAAGACCCTTTCCCTCCCGTGAAGCATTTGTCCTGGATGTGGCCTCCAAGGACAGAGTCCATTCCTGTGGGACAACTGTGCCTCTGTCAGGTGGATGGTGAGAAGGAGGAACAGGCTGGTGGTGTCCCCTTTGATGAGATCTTGCCTGGAAGCCTCATTCACTTGGGGCTGGCATTGAGCAACTGGGCATCAGTTTAGCTCAGAATGAATAGGCCAAGTAAGTGACGCAGGGGTGGCTTATGTGTCCCGAAGGGAACTAAACACCAGGGATATCACCTATGGATTTTCAACCTTTTTAAACAGAATGACTCTTTTGGTGTTTGTCTTCAAAATAATTGCATGCAGTTATAGTCTATAATCTGTAATATAAATGGAATCTGCTCCAGGTGAGTTGGGGTAGGGGATTCCTTGCCCTACTGAGGAAGTTTCCAGCAGGTACCTCCATGGAACCCTGGAATTCCACAGAGCTCAGTTTTAAAGCCAAGGAAAGTCATTCTCCGGGAAACCACAGCAAACTGTGCTCAGGCAGGCTCAGGAAACAGATATGTAGATGTTTTCTTGAAAAGAAATCTCACCCCCACTGGGTGTGTATTTGGGGCTTCTCACAAGGCCTGACAGATTTCTGAAGAGCAGATGACAAAGGAGGCTGGAGCCCCGGCTGGGAAACTCCCTCTCTCAAGCCTGGCTGTTTGTCACTGAGGCCCTACTGACGGTGAGACTGGCCTGTTGGGGTCCAGTGGTGGCTGTGACTCATGGATGCCTGTGGTGGGCCATGCTGGGGGCCAGGTGGCTAAGGCTGAGGCCTGGGGGCAGGTAGAAGTGGCCTGGCAGCTGGGCACTGCAGCCGCCTTGCCTGACTCTACCCATAGTCCCGGGCTCCCCAAAGCCACGTGCAGGCTGGGGGACATCACAGAGAATGGGGGCTTGTGTGCAGCAAGAGGGACTGGTTACCATGGCAACCGCCAAACTCCAGTGTTAATCACCCTAGGCTTTTGGGGGCTGTTTTCTATTATTTACATCTCCTTCAAGAATGTAGACAAGATTTTATATCCTAGGTTTTGAGCACACACACTCTCTCTCTCTCGTGCACTCTCTCTCTCAAGTTTTCCTAAAAGTAAATGCAACCATTTCAGGGTTTTTATTTTCCATTCTCCTCTTTTTTCTCCATCTCTCTCTCTGTCAGTTGGGAAGCTACATCCCTAACATACATCACCTCCTAACCCCCAGGTGCAAATGGTTCCCCACATGTAAAATGTGGACCTCTAGGATCCTGACAACTTTTGCCTTGTGTTTAGATCAGGGTCTGGGAGATCAGCTGGGGTTCAGGCCATTGTTGACACCTGGATTCAGGAAGCTCAAATACAGCCTTCTGCCTCCCTTCCGAACAGCAGCCACAGGATCGGAGGGGGGTGCATGGGGACTGTGAAGTGCCATCTTTGAATATTAACGTGGGGGGCCCTGTGCCTCTACCTCCAACAGCTGCCTCCCTGCCCCGTGTGTGGCACTGCTGCTGCCCCAGATGTTAATGATCCTTCTGTAACTTTGGAGGCCACCTCCCCAGGTGACGAAGCAGGTGTTCACTGAGGTAGCGGGGATGCTGTGAGAATGTCTGCAGAGCCCAGGGGAGGGCCAGGGGAGGGCCCAGCAGACGAAAGCTTTAAAGATGCTGGAAACACTTGAGTTCCTCTCACCCACCCCGAAACGTAAGGCCCAATCTAAGCAGAACCTAACCATGAAACAAACACTGCTGACACGGAATTAGCTTCCTTCCAGTGTTTCTCATTGCAAATTCTGCATCGCTTCATGGAAGCTGGTCTTTTTCTACTTCTTTGCTTCTCTCACCACTGCTTTTCTCAGTGCCGGCCTGGCTGCAGGTGCCAGAAGTACATCCTTACTCTGCGCACTGGCTAATCCTGCACGGAAAGGGCACTGCTGGTGTCCAGCCGCAGGTTCACTCTTCTTTACCTCTTGCTCTGGCCTCTGGAGTTTTTCTTTCATCTCCCCTTTCCCTGGGGCCCTTTACTAAGGGAAAAGTGGGGGCTGAGAGCCTAGAGGAGAAGCAGGACCCCGCCCCACCCATCCTCCTGAGCTCCAAGACTGTACTTTCAGAGTAGTTGTAATAATGATGGTGATGACAGTAGTAAAGAGCGATGGTAGTAAAGAGCCTGAGAACTCACTTTTATTACAGGGAGGGGGCTGGCCCTTTGAGATGTTTCTGAGTTCCAATTCCATGCTAATTAAAACAAGCAATTGTAGTCTAGATAGTAAAAGGTTCAATGTCAGGAACGTGGCAGGACAAAGAAATGTTTGAAGGGTGGACCAAGGTGCAGTGACCCTGAGCACCACCCTTGGTGTACAGCTGGGGAAGCCCAGCCTTTGGGAGGCCAAGTGACCTGCCGCAAATCACCTCGCTAGTGGGTGGCAGGGTCGAGCTCAGACTCGGGGGCCTGACTCTGTGGCTGTCATTTTCCTTTCTAAATATCTCAGTCCATAGGCTAGGTTTAGCAATGACATCCATTGTAGGACAATTTCATGGCTGTCAGTAATGAGTATCTCCAAAGAGCTGTTCGCAGATGAACATGAAAGAAAGAAAGTTAAGGAAAGGGCTTAACCATGGAAGCAAAATCCTGAAGCAGCAAAGATGTGAGTAGTCAAAGGGATATCATACGAAGATGGAATTCAGTTATTACCCTTCACTTCACCGCAGCAAACGTCTCCGTGGCCCATACAGCGCGCCAGGCCTAATTCTAAGAGTCATGGCCTCATCTACCCTAGGAGGGAGGGCCTGTGCTTCTCTCCATTGCCCGGATGCAGTAACTGAGGCAGAGAGATGTCACGTCATTTGCTCAAGCTCACACTGGTGGTTAGTGGAAGAGCAGGGATTTATTTATTTAATAGAGACAGGGTCTTGCTCTGTCACCCAGGCTGGAGTGCAGGGGCATGATCATAGCTCACTGCAACCTCAAATTCCCAGGTTCAAGCAATCCTCCTGGCTCAGCCTCTTGAGTAGCTGGGATTACAGGCATATATCACCTAAAATAAAATTTTTAAAAATTTTTAGTAGAGATGGGAGTCTTGTTATGTTGCCCAGGCTGGTCTCGTACTCCTGGCCTTAAGTGATCCTCCCACCTCAGCCTCCCATGGTGGTGGGATTACAAGTGTGAACCACTGCACCCAGCCAAGAATAGGGATTTATGAACCATGTGGCCTAGGCCCACAACCAAAGAGGATGCACTTTATCAATATCCTGCCATCCATGAGTAGCAGTAAATTTAAAAACATTCTAAAGGTGAGTGTTTAAATATATAAACTCCTCAAAGATAAGATAATTTTTTGTATTAAGTAGAGATGACTGATTCTCTTCATTCCCTCCCTTTTTGTCTGAGTCAGGATTATAGATAAGAAAGCTAAGGCTGTATCTCTTTCAAATTCCTGCTTCTTAGAGCGAGAGGGTCTCAGAGATCATTTGGACCCCTAGGCAGGTAAATGTCCTAGCTTTTGGGACCAAGAGCCACTCTCTTCTTTATGAATAAACAGGACATTAAGAGGGACATTTCTTATTGTCTTGGAGTTTTGGCTGAGGTTCCAAAGCTAAGGCTGAGTGTCCACATGTTCTAAAGTTAGGCGCTGGCCATCCTCACTGGACTAAGAGGTGACCAAGACTAGTCCTGGGGCTTTTACCTGCAGAGAGAAGAAAGGCAGCCTAAGGATGGCTAAGAAAGAAGATCCCTCTGGAACTCTGACTGAGGTTGCCTTCAGGAAGGGAGGTTGGCATCTTGTTCCTGGCTGGAGGTTTGTTGGTCCCTGTGGGAACCCTTGGTCCTCTCCTCCACCTTGTGCTATCTCTTGGGATTGAAGGTCAGTTGTCCCCAAGAGCTTGAGGCTTCACTTGATGAAGAGTGACACTGGCTGCAAGGAGATGCCCCTGACTACAGAGCACGGAGGGCAGGTGCCGTGAGAGAGAGTGACCCACCCGCCAATGGTGTGGCAAGTGGACAACTTGGTAGCCAGGCGAAGCCACCTCCAAAGGACCTTGCCTCAGAGGGCTGCCTGCCAGGGTGAGGGGTCTCCAGCAGCAATGTCACATGAGTGCTGTGCTGAAGGAAAAGGCATGAGGTATCGCCCCCAGAGTCTCCCCATGCCATGGATGACATGAATGACACAGTGGGGAGGCCCCAGTGGACATCGTCCAAGACCTCAACTACACCCTGAGTATTAGGTCATCTGCCCACCATAAACCAGATGACAGTAGCATCAGTCCTGTAAGAATCTGTACTTTTCTGGTAGTCCACCCACTGTCCCCTGCCCTCAGCTCTGGAGGGGCCACTAAGGGGAGAAGAGAAGGAGAAGTGGAGCAGGAAAGAAAGACAGTGGAGCCCCTCCCACCACTGCTGGTCCTGAGAGGACCCATGGCTCACACCGCAGCCAGGGAGAGGGGACGCATGTGGGGTCAGAGAAGAGATTCAGGGTTTGATTTTGACCATGCTGGACTTCTGATTGCCTGAAAATGATTGTCTTCATGCCTGAAGACAACCAGAAAACTCTGGTACCTGCTTGAGATATTGTTCAGGGACAAGGAAGGGAAAGTTGACAAAACAGTATGTCAAGGAAGAGAAGAATAAAGCTATCCCTGATGTTTATTTAATAAACTGGCCACATGAAGAAAATCCGTGGCTGAGAAACTCCAGATTTCATTCTAGAGCCCTCAATGCCCCTGTCTTCTAACACGGCAGGCGAAGGGGCAGGGGTTGCGTGCTCAGTAAGCACACGCTGTGCATGCACGCACACCGTGCCAGAGCCTTCACGCCCCGAACGTCACCAAATCCTCCCAATAATCCCCAAAGTGTGGGATTAACAATTTCCATTTCACAGATGAGGAAACTGAGGCCCACAGATGTTAATCGACGTACCCAAGGGCAGGTAGATACACGGTAGATTCTGGAGCAGAGATGTGAGCTCACGGGACCACACGCTGCTCCAGGGAAGAGACAGTGTGCTCACCGCTACCTCGTCAGTGCTCAGTGGATATTTGCTAATAAATGACCGCAGTGCTCACGTCTTCCCACGTGGCCCTCCGGCTTCTCTTGGAATGACACCGTCCACTCCCATCACCTTCTTTACTACAGCTCAGGCAAGAACGTGTGGAGGTTGGCAGGCTGATTTGCGATTGGGATCAAATTCCATATACCTGCAAACCAGCCCGTAAGCATGAAGGGTAAGGACCACGTGTTCTCTCCGTGTGGTCTCTTCCAGGGGGCCCTTCCGAAAGTTCCCGCAGCCATCCCCAGGAGGAGGGGGTCTGAAGGCCAAGCTGAGCCTTGGATAGGTTAAGGACACCCGAGTCACCCAGCAAGTCCTCCCTGCTGAGCCGCGGACCCATGTGGCTGCGCCCCGGCACGAGGCCCCAGCACCCCTGCTCCGCACCCGCCTCCGCCCTCGCCGCTGGCCGCCCCGGGCCGCCAGGTGTGCGCCGTGTCGACCCCCGCCGCGTTGTGTTGCAGAACATTGGAATTGGCAAGGCTGATGGAGGTTACACACCGCGTGGTTCAGAATAGTAGCTCAAGCAGATGTCTTGTCAAAACAGAGTAAGAAGCTGTGAAGAAATAGTCTGTGAAACCCAGCCACGTCCTGCTTCCTCTCATTTCTGCAGGAAAATAGCAGTGGGGAAAAATGTTTCGTTCTCCCAGAATAGTGCATTTCGCCCGTGAAGCACACCTAACTTCTAGAACTGCTATTCCAGATCGGATTTGCTCGCTTTCCCTTCTTACTCTTTCTTTCCTCTTTGCTCTGCTCCCCCTCCACCCTTGCGGGCCCTCCCCCATCTCCTCTCTCCCTCTCCTCTATCCCCAGCTCTCCTGTCCTTTGGAGAGGACATGAGCTCCCTGACCCTGCAGCCTGGGTCCCCGGGCTTCTGAGGCCTGCAGGCTCCCTTCCCTTTGTCTGAGGAGGAAGGGGGAGGCTGGTGAATTATTGATGAGGCTGCACTGAACGGAGGCTCGGGCTGGGCCTGGGGAGCCTGGGCCCTGGAGAAGGCAGCCAGGCTGGTCAGTCCAGGCCATGGGGCAGAGCCCCTGCGGGTGCCGGTGGCAGGGAGGGGTGGGAGGAAGAGCTGATTGCCTTTAGCCTCTGCTTTCACCTCTTTGCCGCGCTTGGGGCTGGGAAGAGCCAGATCTGGAGTCGCTGGGAATCCGTGGACAGATGGAGCCACCAGAGGGGAGGGTGTGCGAGGCATCTGCAGGGAATTCGCAGTTTACAGTCGCCGAGTGTTCAGCCTCCCCGCTCTGCCCCTCTCCGTGTCTCTGAATCAGCTCCCGGAAACCCAGGGCAGTTCCATCTCGCCTGAGGCCGCGAGCCCAGGGCCTGCTTTACAGGGCACCCCTCCCCCAGCCTCTTCCACCCACCCGGCCTGGGCAGCATCTCCCCACTGGGCCAGAGAACACAAGGAAAACTCCATTTGTCACCAGGCCATGGAACAACATTAAGTGGAACCACTCCGGGACATGAAGGACAGGCAGAACCATAGATTATTTAGCCTCACAGATATTATAGACATTTTGGAGAGAAGTGAAGAAAGGATGATTTCGGTGCTATAGTCTAAAAGAGCCGAGCTGCGTTCACCGGCCGGCGAGCTGGGAGGATTTTCTGCCTTAACGTAGCTGTCTCTGAGGCCTGTTTCCTGGGCAGCAGTTCTACCCACAGAGGAATTTGCTTACTTCTTTAGCACGAACATTGCACTGTGAGTGTGTGAGTGTGTGTGCGTGCGCACGTGCGGGTGGGTGGCGGGGGAGGGGGTGCTGAGACTGTCCTGTTCAAGGCAGGGACATGAACGTGTAAGCAGAAATTTTTTTTTTCTTATCCCCTGCGTCCATGGATGGAAAGGCAGGCGGGTTTGGCAGCCTTGCCTCTGCCTTCATAGACACATTTGTATGGGACAATGTCCCGTGGTGAGAGAAGGCTGTCCCTGTCCCTGTAAGGAGCCTTGCTCAGAAGGGACTCTTAAGAGGGCTGCACTCTTTCAACACATGGTCCCAGCTCCAGCTCAGATGGGCCTTCAAGCCGGAGTCTTTCTCTAGAAAGCCCAGAAATTCCTGAAAACCTAGAGTCTGAGATATGGGAGGTCAACAGCCCCCACCTCCAACTTTGGGCCGTATTTTTTAATTTTGCCACCTTGGACAGGACTCTCAGTTGCTGGGGGAAATGTGAGGGTTCTGCTCCTGGGGTCTGTCCCGATTCCTTGTGGAAGGAGGAAGAGAGGAGTAGGGGCCACCCCTGCTTCATTCCATCTCCCTCCTGGGGCTGCCCACTCAGGCCAGGGCCTTCATCTGAGCGCCAGTATACACAAATACAGGCCACATGCACATGCACACGCACACGCACGCACACACACACATGCATGTGCACACACGCACACGCCACACGCATAGTTCGTCTCTTCCCGGTCCCCCTCCTCTTTTCCCCCTGGATGAGGGAGGGAAGGCATTGGCCAGCAGACTGTCAGATGCCCAGAAACAGTGAGCTGGTGGCCTCAGTCTGGTTTGAATCTCCACCTCTGGGCAGTATTGTTCGCAATGAACGAACGGACGTACTTAACAGAAGAGCACGTGCAGATACGCCTTGGCATTGCAAACTGAATCCAGCCCCGGCTGCTGTAGAGCTGAAGTTCTGGCCATTCTCTTCTGGGGAGACATGCCACAGCTGCCAGAGATCAGGGCCCCAGGTAGAGGAGAGGTTTGGGGGCAGCACCCGCCTTTCTGTGCCAGCCGGGAAGTAATCCCTCTGTAGAGGCCCAGATGGGGCGGCAAACCCCTCCAGGCTTTTAGCAGAATGGTGCTGCCCTCTGCTGGCGAGTCTGGGCTGAGCCGCTGGGCCAGGATGCAGATTCTCAGGCGCCTGCTCATGGGTTCAAAGGTCCTTGCACCCAGTGGGAAGGGACGCTGCTTTCTGTTCCCCTGGCAATCAGAGAAGGGCGCAGAGCATTTTATATTGAAAAGCTGTGAGAGTTCTCTCTCCTTTTTGTTTTTTTTAAATACTTCCTTCTAAGCCCAGGAGGTAACGCAGGATAAGGGTGGCCAGAGGCGGCACTAATGCCAGGTCAGTCCCTAAGGGCCTGGGCTAGTGCTACAAAAGCTGTATGTATGTAGATCTATAATTTCATTTAGAAAACAACTCTGAAAATTAGATTTTAGAATTTTGACCAAAAGCAGCATGGCTCAGAGAGGCAAATTAACTGTCTGAAAACCACACAGCTAGCAAGCGGCAGAGCCAGGATTGAATTCCGGCTGTCTGATGCCAACGCCCACACCAGGCCAACCTTACAGCTTAGGATTTTTCTCAGTATATTAGGGTGAGGCGGGGGAATGCCTAAGCCTTTGGGGGAGACGCTGGGCTCTGGGGTCCTGCTTCCCCTTGCTAATGGGATCGGCTTTGTCTGTAAAATGAGGCGCCCTGATCCCAGAGCTGGTGGAGGCAGCCTTGTGGAGTGGAAACGCAGCTAGTCCTGCATTGCCGGTCTGGCTTCGAATTCTAGCTCTGCTGTTTAAAGGCTTTGTGACTTTTGAGTCACTTGTCCTCTGGGATTCCATTTCTCATCTATAAAGTGAGGGGGTAGGTGAGGAATAGGGACAGATGCGTGTTTATGTTGCTTGTTGTTTTAAACAGCAAGGATCTTTTTTTAAAAATGCTTTTCTACTTCATAGACACCACATCTTGAAAAAAATCTTACCTACCAGTGTATGTTGTAGTGATGTGTTCCTTCTCTTGGCTCTGATTAAATAAAGATATGTAACTGTCGTAGGTTGGGTTCCCTGAGAAACAGACTGAGCCGGAGATCAGCGTGCAGGAAATCGGGGTGTGCTGTGGCAGTGCCATCAGTGAGGGGACAGAGGGACGGAAGCTGGCCAAGGGAGAGGCTGGACCATGGTGCACGCACGACAAAGGGCTCAGCTGGTCCTGGGCAGTGCTGGGCTGGGATGAGCTGCAGAGTGGTCTCTGCTGGGAGAGGGGCCAGGCCTGTGTGACCCCATAACCATCAGGCAGGGACCATGACCTTGAGCAAGGCTGCTGCCTCCAGCCAGTGCAGCTCCTGGGAAGGGACTAGCCATGAACTGACCGCAGCCAACACTCCCAGAGCTGGAGGGCTGCGGGCCTCTGTCCTGAGGGGGGCCTGGCAGCCCACCCAATATCCACCCCCACAACAGCGTTCACAAGGAGTAGCACACAACAGTGACCTCCAACCTATGGAAATTTTTCACAGAGGCCTCATTAAAAGTAAATGTTCATGCATATTAGATGTTTTGGAAGCAAAAATTGCTCATGAACCTGCTTTCCCCAAATCCTAGAGGTCCAGGAGCTCTAGGTTGACCATGTGGCTTCTCCTTTCTAGAATGCTAAAGGCGTGGTGCTTTTATATCCTGAAGGCCTCAAAGAGATGCCACCACCAGAGAGCAATTGTGAACCAGCAGGCCTGCCTCTGTTCCTGTGATGCCTGGGAGAGGACGTGGCTGGGTGGCAGAGCCCAGCTGGAGTTCAGCCCACACTTGTCACCTGGGTCAGGTACCCTTGAGCAGGACGCAGCCTGCACACCTGTCCATGGAGACCTTCCCCTTCCATTCATCATTCTCTTCCTCAGCCTCCCTCCCTTTCCCCTTTCAAAGCCTTCTCTCTGGTCCCTCCCTCCTGACCCCCTGTGCATCCGGCTCTGCAGGAGCCAGGCAAGGTGGCAAAGCCTTGAAAATGTTTGCTCTGCCACTGCAGGGTGTCTCGCCTAAGGAAATAATCTAAAATGTGGGAGCTCCTTTATGAGGGAAGATGCTCATCCCAATGTCATTTATAAAAGTGACAGATCCAAGCCTTTCTAAAAGGCAAACCATAGGGGAATAGTGAATTATGGTGCAGCAACAAAATGTACTATCATGCCACCATTAAAAATTATGTGTGTAAGAAATTGTATGAAAACATGTTTATGGCTAGTTAACAACACAGGCCACAAAATTATATTATACAACCCAATTGCAACAATATGAAATAAGTAAACAGTTACAGACGGGCAGGAATATCTGAACTGCTCATGGACTTGCCTGGAGACAGCACAGCGGGGATCTCTTAACCCTTTTTGTGCCACAGGCAGCTTTGGCTGTTTGGTGAGCCTATGGGCTCCTTCTCAGGAAGCTTTTAAATGCCTGAAATGTCAAACATGGAATTTAAGAGAAAACTAATGATACTAAAATACAGGTATCAAAATATTGAAACAATTTTGCAATATAGTAGTATGTATGCTTCTTTGTAGCACGATAAATAACAAGATCTAGCAGAGAGTCAAATAATTACTATACCTGTGAAGTAGGTATGAATGCAAATAGTACTTCAAAATACCTGCAATAACTGAAACATGGTATAAAAATGACCAAGATTTCTATCAATGACAAAGTTGCCTACTGTGATTTGATGCCAATATTCATAATGAATAGAAATGCTGCCTATTAGTCAGTTCTTGAAATAAGAATGACATTTTTTCTATCCAAGTTCATGTGCCCTCTGAATCTCTTACAAGTCTTCTAGGAGTTTATGGACCCTGATTTTAAAACCCCTATATCAGAGTCCTTTATTTTTCTTTCTTTCTCTTTTTTTACTTTCTCTTTTGCTTTCTTTCTCTTTTCTTTTTTCTTTCTTCATTTTTCTCTTTCTCTTTCTTTTGATTTCCAAATTTTATGTAATAGATACGCATTATTTTTTATAATGTAAAATAATCAAGGGACTTTAAGCAAATGAACAAAGAAGATGTGATTCAGACTTATTTGATCACTTGATGATAAGGCACTGAGTGCTCTCAGATGTCATACCATTTAATCCTCAGGTTAATTCTATAAGAGAGATGCTATTATTATAGTCATTCTCCAGATGGACACATTGAAGCCAGGAGAGGTTAAGAGACTTGTCCAAGGTCACACAGCCAGTAAATGATAGAGCCAGAATTTGAAGCCATGTCTTTTCCTTCCAAGAACCCAGACTCTCACCTGTTAGATTACACTGACTCTCCCAATCTGTGGTTAATGATGAGTAAGATGAATGTTTTGTTTGTATCTTTGATTTATTTTAACCACTGTGAAGTAATCTCTTAAACTGAATGTTTCTCTTGCTAAAGTATAGCTGCCTTGATTAAAAGTTGTTTATGCGGTTCTTGGGCCATTGATCATGCTCTGGGCTCCAGATGAGACAATTGGGACCTCTGGTTGCTAAAGTCTGCTGATAGCTTAGGCAGGAATATTCTATTTTCCCAGATGTTCTACCAGTTCTCCTGCGGGAATGTAGAGGAACCTCAACTTGATCTTCAGATGGGATGCTTTCCTCTGAGCAGTGAATATGGCAAGCTCTGACTAAAGTGGAACCCAAAATGAACAGTACTGAGGCTGCAGTTCCAGCTGGGAAGCATGGGGTGGGGTCAAGAGGGTTCCTGAACGGACAACAGATTCTCAAACTGCATTCCTGCAGCCAGAGATGTGCCAATAGGAGACAGGCCACTTGGGGGCAGCATCGAGCCAGAATTACACAGGGGCTCTTGGTCTGGTTAACACCACATGAGCACACGTGGAGCCTCCTCTTCCAAAGAGGGGTTTGCTCCTCTGGACCACATCCGGGAGGGACAAGCTTTAATAAGCCTGAGAAGTACTGCTTCTTTTACAAAGAGGCAGTATCACATGGTGCTTACAAACATGGCTGGAGAATTAGCCTACATGTGTTTAAAACCAGATCTACTGCTTATTGGGTATGTAACTTATATAAGCTTTCCATGCCTCAGTTTCTCCATGGGGTTGATATGAGAACTAAATTAATTAATACAAATTAGACACTCTTTCAGTTACCTATTGCTGTGAAACCAACCACCCCTGAACATCAACTATGTATTTGCTCATGATTCTGCAATTGGGCAGGGCTCAGTGGTACTGCACCTCTTCTCCCTGTCATGTTGGCTGGGCCGTTCAGTGGGGCTGGGTGATCCAAGAGGTCTTCCTCAAATGCATGGCACTCAGCGAGGGGCTGGCTGGGCCTCTCTCCCCGGCAGGCTAGTCAGAGTGTTGTTACATGGTGGCTGAGGACGCCAAGAGAGTGCAAGAAGTTACCGGTCCCTTGCTGCCTAGACTGGGAGCTGGCACAGCACTAATCTCTACCACATTCTATAAGTCAAAGCGAGTTACAAAGCCAGCCCAGATTCAAGGAAAAGAGAAATAGGCTTCACTTCCCCTCTTGATGGGAGTAGTGACTTGTGCAAACAAGGATGGTGGCCGTCTTGCAAACAATCTACACTTACAGCAGTGCCTGGCACATGAGAAGTCTCCTATAAATGGTAGCCACTTTCATAGCTACCACAGAGATTTTCCCAAGATCACATGGCTAGGAAGGACAGAGCTGGAATTTTGGCCCTAGTCTTTCTGAATTTAGTATTCACTTATCACACCATCATCGTAAGCTGGGTGCCCTTGGCCAAGTCTTTTAACCTCTCTGAGCCTCGTTTTCCTCATGCCATGTCAGGTGGGTATAATAATGAGAACTACCACATAAAATTATTGTACAGACTAAGTAAGAAAATGCCCAAGAAAGCATCTTAAAACCTATAGAGCATTATGGAAGCATGAATTGTTTTGAGATTTTAATCTGAACTTCATTTGCTCAGAATGTGTCTCCTGGTGGTAGAATCCAGATTCGTGTTCACCATTCTTGGCACTGGCAGTGACACTAGGGTGGCTGGGGGTGGGTGACAGGAGGGGCACAGTACTTACCGTGCAGGCAATGGCCAGTTTCAAGCCTTTGAGAAGCGTTCATTGATGTGAATGTTAATGACAAGCCTTTCTCACCTGGTCAGTAAGGAAACTCCCAAGCACCTTGTTGCACGAAAGGAGTCTGGAGGCAGAGATGCTTTCTTTTTGGAAGCTTCTGTCCCTCTCTGCCACCCAGGGCCAGTCCAGCCTTCACACTGTCTCCTCTGGTGAGTCAGTCCCCAGAGTGCCCTTCTCAGCAAACTGCACAGCACCTGAGTCCTCATACTCTCGGGAGTGCGGACAGACAGACAGCCATAAGCGCTGCCTGTTGTACCCGGAATCTCGACTTCCGCAGCTGTCTCTTCCTCAGCCATCCCCTCACGTGCCCACCGTGCTCTCGCTGCAGGAACCAGAGCTGTGCTTTTATTACATTTGATCCCCATCAGAATTGCATTTGGTGGGTTTCCAAGTTATGACTCTCTAATTAGCTTTTCGTTGGAGCTGTTTTCATTGCTTTGCTCAGAATCCGTGTAAAAGAGCCTCTGTTTCCTTGGTGTGTTTGCCTCCTTGCTTCTTTCCCCCTTAAAAAAAAAAAAAAAAGAGTAAGGATGTGCTTCCTGAGAAATCTGATAACTAATCACAAGCTTTAGGAAAACCCTGTGATTCCCAGATTATCATCCACTTCCTGCCTGCAGGAAAACAAGTTCTCACTGGGGTGGGGCGGGAGGCTGAGGGTGGCTTTGGAGTCAGACTTTCTGGGTTCAAACCTTGGCTCTGCTATTTGCCTGCTGTGTCATCTTGAGCACTTTAATCAGGGTCTCTAAGCCTCAGTGTCTTCATCTTTAAAATGAGCAGAGGTTGGCTGTGCAGCTCAACTGTGGTAACCCCTGGAAGAGCCCTGGCATGAAGTGTGCCTTCAGCGACATTAGCCATTGCTTCCTTGTGTGATAAAATGACACACTGTGAAAGAGTATGAGTTTATAGAAAACTCTATAGTGCTATACAAATATTGGCTATATTGCCATATAAATATTGGGTTTTTTCCTCACTATTAATAATAATTAGCTGTGTGGCCTTGGGTGAGTCACTCTCTTTCCGAGTGTCTGGACTGGATAACGGGTTGCACATTCTAGTGACTTCAGGAACCAGAGCTATCCTGGGAATGGATAAAGTGGACCAGGTAGAAGAAACACTCATGCTAACACATGTGGCGGGGTGCATGAAGAGCAAGGTTCCAAAGTTAAATGTGTCTGAAACACTCTGGGTTAAAGGAAATTGAACAAGTTTCCTTATGCAGGACTCCTCAGAACCTTGAAAATGCCCAGCTGCATAGTGAACTTCAAAGCACAGGAAGGGATATATGCTCAGTGTTTTCCAAACTTCTCTCCCCTCAGCCCTTTTTTTCTCCCCTTAAGACTAGTGTTCTACAGAATACCCCTGGCGAATTCTGGGGTGGATGACCTCAAGCATTCCTCCCAATTCTGAATTTTGGCTTGGGTCTCTAAGGTCAGAAAGAGGAATTTCTGATAGAAGATAAGAGACAGAGAGGGTGTGGGGGTTTTTTTCCTTTAATTGTTAACTTTCACCGAAACCATGACTAATTCTATCCCTGTGACAGTACGCTCAGTGTGGCCAGCTGTTGGTGAACCCAGATGTCTGGGTGTAGGTGCTCCTAACCAATCACGGTGAGTCAGGTGCGACGCCGGGGTGGGGGTGGGGAGGCTGGACTTATGTTATTTCGGGAAAGCCAGGAAACTGGGCCTCATGCTTGCTGGGCTCAACCCTGGCATCACGTATATAAAGTTCAGAAATCCAAGGCTTATGACAAAGGCCATTGGGGGTTGAGCTTTGCTTTCATTAATTGTAATAACTTGAGTGACTTTCTCCCTCTGTGAGTCAGCAAACAATAGTGAGCACCTCCTGTTACCAGATATCCATAAGTTACTTACTCATCTGCATCACCCTGTTTAATTTAGATATTTGTTAGGGAAGTCCCTGAGAGCTAAGTTAAATTGCCATGAACCCCTAATTCCATAGCCTGTGGCTGTCTAAAGCCGTCAGTAAGATTTCTGCTTCTTATACCTCTTGGGTATGATTTCCTTAATGGGACCTCTGCCCTGAACCCTGTTTCAACCTCCTTGAGGCTCAGAGAGGTTAAGTGACTTGGCCAAGAACCCACAGCCTGTACGTGTGGCCGAGTGGGGTTTGGCACTGGGCTCTGGCTAACTCGAAATCCTTCTCCACTGCCCAGGCTGCTGTCCCTGGGGAGGGGGAAGGGGCTCCTGGAGATGCGAGCCGAGGTCTGCAACACGTCTCCGCTCCAGGCTGTCCTTCCCTCCTGCCCTCGCCATCCATCTGGGCGCCACCCTGCCTGGAGACAGAGATGCAGGCATCCAGGCCCCAGATTTCATTCATTCTGTCTTCCAACCATTTCCCTGGCTGTGGTGATATCATACCCATTTTATAGATATACTTGTAGAGTTAATAAAAGCTAATAAAAATAATGAAAACCACACAACAATTGACAGTTATGGAGCTCTGACTGTGCCAACTGTGATCTATGTTGTCTCATTTATCTGCACAACATCCACATATAGGAAATGCAACACCTCCTTGTATGAGAGCAACCAAGTTATTATGTCCAACCCCTAGCCTTTGGGGAACAAATCCATTTTTTGAACAATAGGAAGCTTTGTTGACTACCAGAGTGGCCCCTGGGGCCTCCCCACAAGCCTTTGGGACATCTCTGGGGACCCCAGGTATCCTTTAGGGCAGGACAAGGTCTTTACAATAACCACCCTCTTTGAGACATGGGCTGGTTCTTCACTTAAGCTTTTTGACCCTTGCTTTGTTTTTTTTTCCCCCAAACTTCAAGTTTTGGTGGCCCTGGACCTTGGATGGGGCTTGGGCCCTAAAGTCATCAACAGGATAGAATTCTAAGATGTTTGAGTAGGGGTTAGGCCTTCTGACATGTGGCCTGCCCAGCACTGGTTGACTTAACACAGCTCAGAATCAGGAGGAAGGGACCAAGTACAGAAAAGCCTAAGGCCTCACTTGCAAAGTGAGCAGCGGGGGCAGGGCTGGCAGGGACTACCCCACATCGCAGCAACGGTTCCCGGTTAGCGCCCAGGCTGCGTATCTCCTGGTCTGTTGATATGCGTCACTAGCGCCGGCAAAATGGGGCTGCTTTGTAATCAAGTGTCCACTCAGAGCCAACCACGTGCGTTGGTGGTATGATTAGTAGGGTGTCAAGGACCCCTTGAGCACCCATCAAATCCCTGACCATCGTCTAATCCCCTGAGTTAGCCCTGGGTCTTAAAATAATGCCGTGCTTAAAACCTGGAACAGGCCCTGCTAAGACACCTTACTACCTAGAGGGGGTGTTAAGTGCATTAACAGCAAAGGCTTAATTAACTGAACATCTGGATCCCTTAGAAAGCAGAAACCGAGGCACTGGACAGCTATGTTTGATTGCTGGCAGAGCTCTCAGGAAACCAAAAGAACTGCAAAGGTTTGGAGTATGGGCAGAGAGGATTTTCAGAATTCAGAGATAATCTGAAATCTTCCCTTTGCTTACATGGATAAACCAAGAGCAGGGAGAAGAAGCGACTTTGCCAAGCTGGCCCCATCTTGTCTCTCCCCTCACATATAGATCTCCTGGGAACACTGGGTGCCAGGACTCTGGAGTCAGAGCTCCATCATGGTATATTTTATGGGTGAACCTGAGGCTGAAGTGGGATTTAATCGTGGTCTCCTTTTGACACAGAGGGACCTTTATAGACCGGAGTTGATTTCCTGCCTGCAACAACTGTAAATTAAAATGACCACCGTGGTTGTATTTGAGCCGTTAGATGGAGATGCAGCCTGGTGTTCTGCAGTGCATCTTGGAGTGGCATTCATTGACCAGCCACATCAGAATTTACCAGTGTGCTTGTTAACACATAGGTTCCTGGGCTTTACAAGAGACCCACTGAATCCAGGATCTAGGGCGCATTTTAACACGCATCCCAGGTGATTCACACTGCCCCTCAACTTGGAGAAGCACTACTTCCATGGAACATCTGGAGTCAGGCTTACCTGCATTCAAACCCAGACTCTGCCAGTTACCAAACGTATGAACTTGAGCACGCCTGAGCTTCTGGCTGCTTGCCTGTAACACGGGAGGGTGATAATAACTACCTCATGGGGTTATTCAGAGAGTTAAGGGAAGTAAAGCAGGCAAAATGCTTGGCACAGCGCTTGGCACTTTACAAATAAATATTAAGCAAATCAAGTAATTTAAAGCAAAACAAATTTAATACATTAAGCAAATATTGAACAAATAAATATTAGCTGTTAGTGTGATATTGTTCTGTAGAAGCAATCCGTTTTCAGCTGTTCCACATGGACGCCACTGCAACCAGGAGTCTAAGGACCCAGGGGCTGGTCCCCAACTCCAGCCCCACCCCTTCCAGGGGAGATGAGCAGGTTTAAGAAGTCTCGCCCCTCATTCTGTGGCAATTGTCTTGGGGTGCAGTGACTATGGCCACCAGCAGGGGGAGGCATAAACACATGTTTCAGAGCACAGCTTGCTGAGGTCCTGGGGGTGGGGGCTCTCTCTGGGGGACTGGGTTGAGGCTGGGATCAGCGTTTGGTCTCGAATCTTACACCCATTGTGGACAGGAATATCTGGAGGTGTTCACAAAACAGGATGCTGCTTTTTCTTAATTGCTCAAAATGTGGCAGCCTGAGCTGGCTCACTCAGAACGCACCTCATTCGCTGTTGGTTTTATTTCCACCACCCAGGCTGGCCCTGGCAGGCCCCCCACGGCATGCTGGCTGCTGGGCCTTTCTAAGGAGATTTGGCAAAGCTCTGATCTGGGCCTCCTGTTCCTTTTCCATTGCAGGAGCAGAACTGTATAGGTGCCCTGCCATGCTTTAGCAAGAATCAGGGTGAGCGGTGGGCGTGAGGGTACCCAGACCTCCCCTCTAATCCTGAGCCCAGAGTCAGTCCCCTTCTGTCATTCCCTCCTAATCCAGCGATGGGGAAGCCAGCCATGTTGCTTGAGTACCTGATGTGCTTCTGTACCTCCCACCCGGCACCTCACAGCATGTTACAGAGGTGAAACCTGAGGCCCAAAGAGGTCAGGTGGCTCGACCCGAGCCACACAGCTAGCGGGTGACTAAGAAAATACTGACATGTACCACCAACTGGGATCTAGTACACCGCTGGGCTTGATGGGGCTCATTTCACTGCGTTTAATCCCACATCAGCCAAACCCGTAAACCCCAGTGTCTGAGCCTAAAGCCCACGCTTTTGCTTCTACTCCACACTTCCTCAAAACCTTTAGAAGTACTATCCTATTTTCCTAATCTTTCAAATTATAAAAACTGCCCTTTGTTTCCCCATTAAAATCCCCTCCTCCCTCCTAATCCAAGAGTCCTTTGGTGAAAGCTGTGATGGTGGCTTGGTCCCATCCCAATTTTAGATTTCCTTGTAATCACCAGCCTTGAAAGCCCCAATTCCTTGGCAGGCTCTGCTCCTAGGCGCCCAGGAGTCAGAACGTCATGAGAAGGGCCACCCTTAGCAGCGCAGGAGCGCACGCCCCCTACCACACTTTCCTGGTTATCTGGAGAAGGCTCAAATTGGATTATTGTCCTGCAGTGACAAATTGACAGCCTTCTTTTCTTCCCACAGAAATTAATGCCAGTGAAATGACTGCCTCAGTCCACTCCCTGCTTCGAACACACCATTAAAATGAACCACGTCTGTGTGCAAACATGGATGCACCAGTGAGATGCACTTCTCAGAGGCACTGTCACACAACATGCACGACATCGGGAAGACATTTCAGTTTTCTCCTGGCTGTCTCTCCATCTACTGACACAACGTGTGCTATGGCCTGGCGTCCAATAGCAGCTGGAGGAGAAGAACTTGTGGCTTCGTGTTTCTCCTTCCAGAACACCGGGCGTGCTCCAGTTCACATTGGCAAATTCTGACATAGGCGGGCAGGACCTTGGGCTGCATCCCCGTCTAAGAGCTGACCCAGGTGGTCATTTGAATTTACAGTCCTTACAGACAGGGAGATCTCTCAGAGACGAGAGCATGGCTGAATTCCACCTTTAACCTTCAGCTTATCCATAAACTTGAGTTTGGTGAACACCAAACTCGGCTCGGTTACTGAGATTCTTCCTGTCATTTTGGCAGCCACCCCTGTGCCTGGGAGACAGGGAGCCCAATGCAGCTTGTGACGAATGGCCTAGCCTGGTAGCATTGGTAGACGCAGACATTTCAGAACTGAGGGGTATGTAGGCAGTTCGTGTGGTAGAGAAGAAGGTGAGTAGGAGTCAGAGAATCCGCATTTTTCACTATTGCCTAGGAGACAGAATTTCCCAGATTACAGAGGCACGTTATTTTTGTTTTATGAAAAGGGTCTACACCTTCCACTGTGGTTGCTTTTGCAGGCAGTGAAGACACCTTCCTGGTAAGGGAAATCTACACACACCAGAGACTGGACAACGGAAGGTTGTTTCTGTAATATTTATCCCTGCAAAGTAAATATTTCTGTCTCCGTCGTAGTCTAGAATTTCCCTGTTGACAGCTTCATAGATGCTTCTTTTCTCCTCTCTTCAACATTCAGCCATCGCTGGGGACAGGATGACCAGGCACAACTGGTGCTTTTCACTTTTGACCATGGGCTTCTTGCAGCCAAAGGAAGAAAGGCCGGCAAGTGATCCCCATGGGGCAAGGATTGGCGGCCAGGCTTGGAGAGGACTGGTAGATTGAGTCCCACATGGTGATCCTGGGGGAGGTACCCACCAGGGAGCAAAGCCGGAGCTTTCCACGCACGCTTTTGAGCCTGTGTGCATGGCTCCCTGAAGCCCTTGTACAGATTTATTTCTATAATGTTCTTATCCATTCCTCTCTCTCTTTTCTCATCAGCACTGCCCAGAGAGGTCTAGTAACTTGTCCAAGGTCACACAATGAGTAGGTGGCTGAGCAGGGCATCAGTTCTAGGCTTTCTGTCCCACTCAGACCCTGTTATGTGGGCTTCGCCACTTCTCTGTAGCCAGAAGTCCCTTGGTGAGCCCGGCCCGCTTTTGTCCCCTGCCTCAGCTCCCGGGCGTCTCACTCGGGCCCTTTGCACTCCAGCCATGGAGATTATTTGGTTCCCTCCAATACACCGCACTCTTCTTCATCTTTAGACCTGTAGTTCTTCTATTTGAAACTCTTTGTCTCACTTTACCCTCTCTCAAAAAATGCTCCAGGAACCTACTCACAGTCATGCTCAGCCTAAAATTCCCCCTGCTGAGGGGTCTCCTGTCACTAACCTCCCCCAACCCCTACACACACCTGAGCCCCCAAGCCTAGTGAGGGGCACTGGCACACCCCATCCTAACATGGGTCGCACTGTAGTGCAGCTTCGTATTTCGTGCTCGGCCTCCCCCTGACTATGCACCTCTGAGGGCAGGTGCTTCTTCATAACGGCAACCCCAGCGACTGATGCAGTATCTGAATTATGGTAGGTAAAAAGCGAATAGATGAACGTGTGCATGAGTGTCTGGGAGAACCAGCACCTGCCCATTTGCGCCTGTGGCTCCCTTGGCCTGGCACGTCTTCCTCCGTGCTTCAGCACACATCATAGACACGTTCTTCTTTCGAGCATCCCTTCTTTGATGCCCAGGAGGCCACCAGGGCTGTCTTGGGGGACTCAGAGATCTCTGGGTTTGGCCAAGGATACGCTATAAGGAGAGTGTCAGCAGAAATGAGCTGCAGTACTAGGACCCTGGACACAGGCTGGGGCTGTGGAATCAATGTGAAGCCTGGGAGGGGACTCGAGGAGGGATTTGGAGCATGCAGAGCTGGTCAGAGGTGCAGGTGTGTCTAGAGCCCAGTTATGGATTGTGTTTGTGAATCCTGGAAGCCCAAGTAACAGAGATGGATCTGTAAAGGGGCAATAGCCAACTTGACGCAGAAGTCCAGTGCCTAATAGGATCTTTTCTTGATCACCGTCTATGTGTGTGACAGACCCTACTATGCAGTTCACATATTCATCTCATTTAATTCTTATGAACACACCTCCCAGGTGAGCCTACTCCCTGTTCCTGAGTCACCTGATGAAGAGACAGGGAAGCAAAGAGGGTGAGCTCAAGGTCATGGCTACATCAGGCCAAGCCAGGTCTCAGAACCCAGGTCTGTGCTGAACACCAGGTCTCAGAAGCCAAGTCTGTGATCCTGACTTCACCTGCCTAGGTGAGGTCCCTCCTTACTTCCAGTCTGAGTGGATCTGATTGGGAGAGGCGGGGTTGAGTGAAAGTCATTAACTTTCATTTCAGATACACTGCCTTGGGTCCCCTGAGCATCTTCTGTTTGATAGGCGGAAGAAAGCAAGGCTCTATTTCACTGAACACCTGCTTTTCAGGTACTGAGCAAGGTGTGCTTGGCCTGGCACCTCAGAGAAGTCAAATGGTTTCAGCTTATACATGGTCATGAAATTCATAATGGTTATCCCTGGGTAACAAGATTATGGATGATTTTTTTTCTTGTTTTGTAGTTTTAAAATTTATAAGAGTGAAGTACTCATAATCAAAGAAAAAAATTTAAATAATAAATACATAAGCAAATATACCTGCAAGATGCCAAGGAGTTGTATCCATCCCCATCGTTGTTCATACATCTCACTCGGGCTGGAGGGGTCTGTCCTTCCTTCTCTGTGCGTGAACTTCTTACCCATTTTTAGGACCTGGCTCAAGTGCTGTCTCTTCCTGATCCCATCCCAAGCTGATTGCTTGTCTACTGTCCCTCTCCCTCCCCTGGAATGTAAATTCCATACGGGCAAGGACATTGTCTCTCTGTTCTCTGCTTTATGCCCAAGATCTAAAGGTGTGTCCAGCACATGGAGGAACCTGTACACTTTTTTTAGTCAATAAATGGTTATTCCCGCATCTGATTCCTAACACCATCTCTGTCTATCCTGTGGTCCCTTCTGCCTCATACTGTGGCAGTTGTTTCTCTTCTCCACTGGCTTATGCGCTACTTGAAAAGCTTATTTCTGTGGCCCTCACAGCTCGGACCTCAGTAAGTGAACGTTTGCTGCCACTTGAAGGCCAGGAATCCAGATGCAGACGGCCGCATCTCACCCTCTCCTCTGGCAAATGAGCTGCGTTGTCAGGAACTGGTTACCATGCAACGCTCCTTGGGGAGAGAGAATTGCCCCTAACCTCAGGATGGGGAGCTATGAAAATAAAATGGTTTATAAAGGTTGCCACACTGTCTCAGAGTTACTGCTTTGTACAGAAGGAAAATTCAAAAGCACAACAACAAAGTCCATTAAAAAGCTAAACTTTGATATGTAAAGATGACTTTCCCCTTGGATTCAACCTGGTGGCTGCTGTCACCGGGCAGCAGAATTACCCATTGCAGATATCAGGTGGAAATCACTTGCCTTCCATCCTTCCCTTAGAACTCTTAGGCCAGCCTTTTGTTTCTGCAGTAGCTGCATACGTTGTTGAAGATGAGACCATAATGGACGATAGGAGGCAGATCTGGACAGGCTGCATGACAGGTGTCTTGGGAGTCTGAGTTGAAGACACAGGTTCACATCCTGCCTCCTCTCTGCCCAGCCTGTGTGTCATCCAGCAGGTGACTTAAATGTCCTGACCCTCAATTTCCTCATTTGTAAGATGGGAATGGGGATGATGATGGAATCTATCCAGAGGATGTCAGGAAGATTAAAGTAAAAGACATAGCACAAAACTTCTAAGATAAAACCTACAGGTAAATCATCATGACCTTGGATTTGGCAATGGATTGTTGGATATAACACTAAACCCACAAGCAACAAAAGAAAAAATAGATTGAGCTTCATCAAAATTAAAAAAAACTTTTCTACATCAAAGCACAGCCTACAGAATGGGAGAAGTTATTTGCAAAGCACATATCTGATAAGATCTAGTATCCAAAATACATAAAGAACTTCAACAGACTATATAAAGAGCTCAGCAATAAAAAGACCCAATTAAGATAAATAAACCAATTAAAAGTGGGAAAAGGGCTTGAATAGACATTTCTCCAAAGAAGATATACAAATAGCCCAGGAGCACATGAAAAGATGCCTAATGACATCATTAGTCATTAGGGAAGAGCAAGTCAAAACCACAATAAGATTCCACTTCACACACACTAGGGTGGCTAAAACATTTTTAAAAATTGAAAATAACAAGTGTTTGCAAGGATGTTGAGAAATTGGAACCTTCATCCTATGCAAGTGGGACTGTAAAATGGTGCAGCCACTGTGGAAAACAGTTGACTGACGGTATTTCAAAATTAAACATAGAATTACCATATGATCTAGCAATTTCACACCTAGGAGAATACCCAAAGGAATTAAAAACAAATACTTAAAAAAAAAACCTTGGACATAAATGTTCATAACATCACTGTTCATAATAGCTAAGAAGTGGAAATAACCCAGATGTCTATCAACAGATGAATGGATTAACAACATGTGTTATTTCTATGCAATGGAATATTATTCAGCAATAGAAAGAAATAAAGATAAATGCTAAAATGCTGTAGATAAATGCTCTAACATGGATGAATCTTGAAAATATTATGCTAAGTGAAAGAAGTCAGATAGACACAAAGGCTACATATTATATGATTCCATTTATATGAAATACCCAGAACAGGCAAATCCATGAAAGACAGAAAGCAGACTAGTGGTTTCCAGAAGTAGAGGAGAGGGCAATAATGGGGAGTGGCTTTTTATGGGTACAGGAGTTGCTTTTGGGGTGATAAAAATGTTTTGGAACTAGATAGATGTGATGGTTGCACATTCTAAATGTACTGAACTGTACACTTAAAATGGTTAATGTTATGTCAATTTTACTTCAATTAAAAAAAAAACATATAGCACAGAGAAGTAAATGGTGCTTTCACCATTATTTATTAAGATTATGTCCCCTTCCCACTGGAAATCAGCTTTCCAAAGGCTGAATGATAAGCTGTGTTAGGAGGTTACAAAGCAGCAAGTGCAGAGATGGAAAGATGGAGGCGGAGAGGGGAGACCGCCCAGGTTTGGTGTTTCCCAACCCTGCAAGCACTCACTGTGTTAAGAGCGTGCGCCAGCCTGGCAAGTGGAACGACCTAGCCCTCCCTGCGTGGGGCGAGACCTCAGTGAGGACGCTGACAGACACAAGGGGCGCAGATGGGCCCGTGCTCCTTCGGGCCAGGCCATGGACTTGGGGGTTGCAGCCCAGCAGCACGGCCGGCTCACCCAGGCTGCTGCCTTCTGCGTATATGTTGAAAACTCCTAGCAATGTTCTCTGTGGCTTAGGTCTGGGTCCAGGGTCTCTGTCTTTGAGCCCTAAGATCATGGGACTGGAAGAGAGCCTAGAACCGTCTCCCATCCCTTCTTGCTTGGCATATGGGGAAACTGAGCCTTGAGAGTGTGGCAGCAGCTTGCTGTACTCCGTGCTCAGTCACTGTCCTCTGCAATAGAGGTCACGATTTTGGTCATCTCTTTGCTGTAATAGTCCAGCTGCAATCTATTGTTTATTTTGTTTTAAATCTTTGGCAAAAGGACTTGACCCAGTTCAAAAGATTAAACAAGAATCTCTGAAGAGCCGGGCGTGGTGGCTCACGCCTGTAATCCTAGCACTCTGGGAGGCTGAGGCGGGCGGATTGCTCGAGGCCGGGAGTTCGAAACCAGCCTGAGCGAGACCCCATCTCTACTAAAAATAGAAAGAAATTAATTGACCAACTAAAAATATATATACAAAAAAATTAGCCGGGCGTGGTGGCACATGCCTGTAGTCCCAGCTACTTGGGAGGCTGAGGCAGTAGGATCGCTTGAGCCCAGGAGTTTGAGGTTGCTGTGAGCTAGGCTGATGCCACAGCACTCACTCTAGCCTGGGCAACAAAGTGAGACTCTGCCTCAAAAAAAAAAAAAAAAAAAAAGAATCTCTGAAGTGTTCATTTTGCAGACACAGCATGGCTTATGGGAAAGAGCAGGAGAGCTTGGACGGCCCAGGCAGTTCCTTCCTGTTAATAATAATAATTGCTCCTGTGTTGTTGAGGTGGTTAGCATGGTGGTCTGCACATAGATGCCGGGGCCAGGCCGCCTGGGTTTGACCTCCAGCTCTTCCACTTATGAACTGAATGACTTTGGTTAAGAGGCTTAATCTCTCCATGCCTCAGTTTCCTCATCTGTCAGTGGGAATGGGACTGGTGACATAAAAGTTTCCAGAATTGTGCCTAGCAATTAGTATCATTACCAAGGGACGGAAACCTACATTAACATGCTGAAGCTTGCCAAGGACAAGTTCCTAGAAACGGTGAGCCACAGAACCAACGGGACAACACCATGTCTTTTGAAGAACTGGCCACAAATTGCATTTTTGCAAAATCTAATTTTCTCATTGACTTCTTGTTTGGGAAATGCTTTGTCTTTGAAATCTGGTGAGGACCCTGTCTTGGCTTTTGTGCTCAGGATGTACCGCTCTGTCTTTTAGGCGTGAACTTGCTGTTTCCTTTGCCTGGTAAGTTCTCCCCTACCACGACCACCACTAGATACCAGCATGGCTACCCTCATCACTCCACTTCTTTTCTCAGAAGTCATCTTCTCAGTGAGCTCATTCCTGGGTAATGAGGAATGCCCTGTGCAAAATTCCAACTACCCCCCCACCCCCACTCATATCTAACTTTTCAGATTCACTTTTTTCTTCTCAGCACATCATCTGACATGCCATGCTATTTACTTATTTATCTTATGGATTGCCCACTCCCCAATAGAAGATCTTTGAGATCAGGGATTTTGACCATTTTGTTCATTACCCTTTCTCCAAGTGCTCAGAGCAGTGCTAGGCACATAGTCCGGGCTCAATGAATGTTTGCTGCACGTATGAGTATATAGGTGGGAAGGACTGTTCACTGCTGGGTTCTGATTAATTCTAAAATTTACCTGGTACAGATGATCTCAGTAGAGGAAACTAACCTTTGGTGAGTTAGTCCCTCTGTGCCAGCCTTGGACAGGGCCTGATATATGTCATTGTGTTTCATCTTCACAACAGCCTATGGATGAGAAAGCCCCGGCTCAGAGAGATTAGGAAACTTATCTGGTCACCAGCTTATAGGTGGCAGAGCCTAAGGACTGTGCTGTCTCGTCCTGGACAGAAAACGATGACTTCTCCCCACCAGCCCTGCACCCCAGCCTGCCGGGAGGCCTCCCTGGGTGGGATCTGGGCTGGCTGCTTTGCAGGGCCAGGAGGCCCATCCCTCCTCACCTGCCTGGTGTGTGGGCGGCTCTTGGCGTGTGTGCGCCAAGTCAGGCGGCCCAGGCGGCTGTCAGCACTTGGGGGTGGCAGGCTAATTAACTGGCCTCGAGCAGCTGGGGGAAGTACTGGGGATTGTCTGAAAGGTCTGCTGAGAGCCGTGGCCTGGCTAGGGCTCCCTCCGCCAACTTCCCTGGGAGAGCAGGCTGCGGGGCAGGGCCAGGCCAGCCATCCTGATAGTGTGAAGGGCGTTTTCCGTCAAAAGAGGATATCAGGCAAGAGTTAGAAAGACTTGAGTTTCTGATCCTGGCTCTGCCACTAGCTAGTTGTATCAAATTGAGCAAGTTACTAAACGTCTCTGAGTCCTCCTGCCTGTGGAGTGTTGGCAGTAGCCATGCTTATCTCCCAAATTTGTTGGGAAAACATATGCAACGTGCTTAGCCCAGGTGCATAATAAGTGTTAGCTATTTTATGTTCATTATTATTCATTATTAGTTATAGTCTCCACATCTATAAACTGACATCTATAAACCACATCCTGTAGCTACAGGCCTGGCACACAGTAGGTGCTAAATAAAGGTTAATACCTTTCCTCTTCCTTAGCCTTTTTTCGGCATCAGACTCCAGACCTATGGGGTCCCTGGGGGTCCACCACTCCTGGCCCTGCCTTGGAGGCTTCCTGTGGGCTCGTGGCTAACGAGCCGTCTTCCCAGGGCAGTGGGGCTGGGGGCTGGGGTGCCACTCTGGAAACATTATATTAGAAACCCCCTCTTTTTCCTTCTCTCCTTCCTTCCCTCCTTCTAGCCCATTCATTTTTTTTTAACCACTTACTAAGTGCCAGGCACTGTGACTACAGCTGTGAGCAAGACAATGTTCCTGTCTAGATCTTTAGTTAGAGCAGAGGCAGGAAATAAACAACTATGCAAAATAAGATAAGCATTTTGAGAAGTAGAAAATAGGATGCTATAGTAGAAAGTGGTGGGGAGGGGATAGAAAAGCTACTTTAAATGTCAGAGAGGGTATCACAAGGGAAACAGTATTTGAGCTGAACTTGAAAGATCAGAACAGGCCAAACACACTCAGCTGGGAGGAAGAGTTTCAAGCAGAGGGAACAGCACAGGTGAAGACCCTGAGGTGGGTGGAGCTGAGCTAGAGCCCTCCCACTTCCTTTGGGGACAGGGACATGCACAACAAAGCCACAGCTGTGCCCCTCCAGCCCAGGCAAGGCGGGCAGCCTGCATCTGCAAGGGTTGGTCGCATTTACGGTCCTGGGTGCTCCCAGGATGTCCTTTCTGCAGTTAAGTGGCTGCATCTGGCAGAGGTTAATCGTGTCTGTGTTCCTCAGGGACCCTGCCAGAGCTGGCCCTTCTCACAGATGGTGGTTTAAATTAGAAGGGCTGTTTGCGGAAGGCCAGGTTGAGCAGCGATTAACTCCAAACCAGTTCTGTTGCGGGGCACTCCTGATGGGCAGGCGGAAGGATGCTGGGTGAGGCTGGCCTCCAGCATGGGTGCGAGACACCTGCTCCTGCCAGTCCAGTGAGAAGGAAGCCACGCCCCACCAGTCCTCCTCCTAACCCTGCCTGGGCTGCCCACTGCAGCCAGAGTGCCAGCCGGACCCTCTGCTCTCCCATCCAAGGCTCCAGGCTCCTGCTCCTACCTCTTCCCCCTGCCCAACTCCACACCTTTGCCTGCCTGGTCTCTGCACCCACAGGGAAGCTCTCCTCCTTCTCCAGGTTCTGTTCAGATTCTGCCTCCTATACAAGTTCCTTCTCAGAAACCCCTAAGGGAATTCACCTCTCCTACCCCATTCTTCTAATTTCTCTTTGCATTGTAAGCCCTTTAAGACATTGGTCCTCGTCTATATTGTGTTGGGTCATCATCTATACGTAGTTGAGTTCCTACTAAAGTGTGAGCTCCTGATGGCCACAGATTCATTCAGATCATTCATCTCTGTAGCTCCAGGGCCTACCACAAACTTGGCATTTCTTCACTCATTCATACATTCATTCATTCAGCGAATACATATTGAGGACCATTCTGTACAAGGCACCATGAGAGGTAAAGGGGTCACAGCTGTGGATAAGGTGTGTGCCCTACTCTTAAGTTGCTCTTAGCCTGGAGACCATTGTAACACTGAGGGCTGAGCAGACCTGGGTGTGAACTCTAATGAGAGGTAACCGGTGGAGCCTGGGATGGTCCAAGAAGGCTTCTTTAAGTCACATATAATGAGGAAACTGAGGCTCAAGGGGGGGTGGAATGAGTGGCCCAAGATCTCACACTAGCATATGGCAGAGCAAGTGCTCAAATCCAAGGGTAAGTGCCCGTGGCACACAGCCACTGTGAAGTGGGTCCCCCCGCCTCTCCCCCCCCCATCTACACCCCACCCAAGTTAGCACACTGCTTTCCGACCCTGCCCATAGAGTAAGGGGGAAAAGGATCAGACCCACTCAGCCAGAGCCTGGGCAGCCGTGCCACATTCTGATACAAAATCTTCTATTTTCAAGCTACTTCGAACTTTTGATGACTCAGTGGGTCCTTGGAGACACACAGAGGCTCCCAACAGAATTCAAGTCCAGAGAACAAGACTTCCTATCTGCAGGGTATTTGGGGACAGCCCTCTCCTTACTCATGTTCTATTTGCTTGTTTTTCTATTATAAAAATAATGTATACTACTTATAGAAGATTTGGGGGAAAACACAAATCGCGTGTAATTCCACCATTGTGGAAATAACCACTGCTAATATTTCTGTGTATTGAGATAGTTATTTGGGGATATTATTTAGAAATTGCTACATTATATCATTGCTGCTTATTAATTTATACAAATACATGAATAGGATTAACTTGTACATATATTAGCTTGTAAAGTATTACACACTCTAGTGCCTGGAAATCTCAAAAGATCTGCTGCTCCCAAGAGAGAGCTCTTAAACCTAACTCTATTGGGGTCTTTTCCATGCTGAATAACACATATCTGTTTTCCTCCCGGTCTTCCCTACCAGGGTGTGTGTTTCCAAGGAGCATACTGAGCCTTCCTCATCATGCCTGCTCCAGTACACAGCACATAGTAGACACACAGAATTAAATGTCCTGGGGAAGGTGTTCTGGGGTCCTTCCACTTGGCTGTTTGAGGGTGGGCGGTGCTGGTTATATATTCCTAAGGACAGCTCTCCCTTCTCTGCTGCGTTTACTAAGAATCAAAGTATCTTAGAGCAGGAATTCGTCTTCCTCACTAAGGAATCCCTGGGTGCCCAGGACAGTGCCTGGCACACAGAAAGCCCTTAATCCATGTTCGTAAAAGACTTTTCATGACCTGAATAATGTCGTGTTGGTACATAGCGTGCATGGATTCTCACCATCGCCCTACGTCATGAGTCTAACACCATTTACCACAGGAAACTGAGGCTCAGAGAGGTTAAGAGGCTCATCCAAGGTCAGTGTGTCAGTAAGTGGCAGAGCTAGAACTTAAACTCCAAAAGCCAAGGGTTTGGTTGACCTCTACCCTGCACTCTATTTGGTCCTTCCTTGGGGCTGCTTTTCAGATGCCCACCCCCAGACACCCAGCCGGTGAAGACATGCACCGTCTCGCCCTCCTTCACTTGTCCGAGGCTGGAGCCTCCGACGGAGAGGGAGGATCCGCCACGCAGGCCCAGCCGTCCAGGTGGCTGCCGCCCTGGCCGCTGGGCCCCGACCCGGCTTCTCCGGGGCTCCTCGGACTCACCGTCTGGCTGCCTCTCCCTCCTCGTCCTTCACCACCTGTCTTTTTCACAGCTCTGTTTCCCCTCTTGTCAACAGAGCTCTCAACAAAATGTTTTCCATCATTGCTGGCTATTTTTATCCCCTTTATCAGAGTTATTTCCTTTGGTAAATAGCTTCCCGGCACGGGGCTGGCAGCGCAACTTGGGAGCCAGCAAGCGCCGTGTGGACGGGGGAGGAGGGCGGGTGGGCATCTGGGGAGAGAGGGAGGAACTGGGCAGCCCGGGCCAGGCCTCGCCTTTGGGGGCTGCTTTCTGCTCTGATGGTGGCAGCAGCGGCAGGAGCAAGATGCTCATTCATTCCCACTCCAGTCTGTTAAAACCGTTCTTAGAGGAGGCAGCGTGTGCACAGGCCTCGGAAGCAGATAATCAGCGGCAGGCGCCCAAAATAGACTCAAAATCAGCAGCATTTTGTTTTGCTCAAGGCTTTTCATGCCTGCAAGGGGAGGGAAGAAAGGATCCAGAGCATTTTCTGCGTCCAAACACACATCTATTTTACAATAAGACAAATGACTCGTATTCCTGCTGTTAAAGCCAGCAGCGTCCCCTCCCCACCAACCACCCCTTCTCTGAAGACCTCGCCAGCATTTCCTTTTCTGGCTGCAACAGAAGCAAATAGCAGTTCACGCATCTCTGGTGCAGCCTGCCTCTGCCTCCTTGGGCTCTGCTGCGAGCTGGGCTTTTACAAGCTGAGATTTTCATAAATTAACGCTGTGTGTGCCACGTTAGCAGCTTTCCGGGAGGCGCTGCAAGCCAGACCCTGCTGGAGAGAAATGAGCCACTGGAAGCCCCTTGGCCCCCACAGGAGGTCAAACGAGGCCGTTGCAGACATCCTGGGCGGCTCTCTCAGTGCTGCTCGTTGTCACTGAGCTTCCAGGAGGGAGTCAACTTCTAGAGGAGATTCTCTGGTGACTGAGGAGGCCACACGTGCAGGGGGTGAGTCCTAAGGGGAGGGCAGGAGGCCTGGACTCCTGACTCAGGCCGTGACCCTGACCAAGCCAGCATCCCCCCTGAGACCAGTTCTTCCTGGTATGCACTCTCCGTGACACTTCCCTTTGTAGCACCTACACGATGGGGATTTAACACTTATTTGGGGAATATTTTGACCATGTAGATGGTTGGGGGGATTCTGGCTATAGGCATTGATTTACATATCATCTATGGCTGCTTTTGCACTGCAGTAGGGGTAGTAGCCATGCAGGGGTGAGTAGCCATGCAGAGACTAGATGGCCACCAAAGCTTAACATATCTACTGTCTGGCTTTTTATAGGAAATTTTTGCCAACCCCTGGTCTAGACGGTGAGTTCCAGAGAGCAGAAACCATTTCCTCCCATCCCCCCACCCCCAGAGGTCTAAGGCCACGCCCAAGGTTACTGAGCTAGTAAGTGGCCTAAAAGTCAATGTGAGCATGGAAGTTTCACATCCAGGACTACGAGGGAAGTTATCAATGGAATGTGTTCAAGTAGAGTCAGAATTGGACAGAAAAGACGTCCCTCCCAAAGATAAAAACCACGTGACATGTACACAGGCAGATAAGCTCAGTGGCTGCCATAACGTTTCTGGGCAAGGGCTCTATTCAGGCTGACTCTCCACCACTTCTGAGCTGTGTGGCCTTGGGAAAGTTCTTAACCTCTCTGAGCTTCAGTTGTCTCAGGTGTCAAAGGGATACAACAAGACTCATCTTGCAGGACTGTTATGAGGATTCAGCATGAAAATTAAGTAAAACACTCAGCACAGTGCCTAGCAAATACTGAGGATTCTGTCCCAGGCCTGGTTCCCCTTATTGGTTCCCACTGGTAATGACATGACCTTCCTCAGTCTCCATCCATTTGTCCTTCCCAGCGCAGCTCAAGTGGCTGGACAGACAGAGAATAAGGGCCCCTGGGATCATCGGTGGTAACAGAGTAAAGAGGTTGAAGTGTTTTAGAATCAATAGACCTGGGTTCAAATCTTGATCCTGCTACTCACTGAGCCGTACAACCTTGAGCATCTTGGTCTACCTCTCCAGGCCTCACTCGTCTCTTCTAGAAGATGGGTGGGAAAGAGATCCTTCCTTGCAGGGCAGTAATAAAGATGGAACGCAATGCTATGCGTTAGGTACTTAGAACAGGACCTGGCACTCAGTAAGGGTAAATAGTGAGCACTCAATGAATGTTAGTTGTCACTCACCTCCCAGGTGATCTGGTTTAGGTACATTCCAGCTTTTCCTGACTTGTCCTGGGGATGGTTGGCTTTGGACATCTCTAGGCCCTCCACGGAACCCACCTTAGGGACAGGTCTGTCGCTCTGTGCTGTCTCACTGAAGTGGAAAGTGCTATAAAACCCAAAGGCCCCCCACACCAAACCAGCCCAGCTATACTGCTGGCATGGGGAACAGACAGCGTCTTTGAAAAATGTGTGTTTTCCTGGATAAAACCTCTAATTGGACAATTGCAGGTCTTCTGGCTTTATGCGGGCTTTATGACCTGGAAAGCTCTTTACTGGGACGAGGGGAAATTTATGAATGGGATTTATTTATTTCCGTGGCACTCTGACTCATGCTGTTGA
The DNA here is from genome assembly GCA_008750895.1 of Mirza zaza. Taxonomy (NCBI): domain Eukaryota; kingdom Metazoa; phylum Chordata; class Mammalia; order Primates; family Cheirogaleidae; genus Mirza; species Mirza zaza. Next base: position 105,003 of record VSMD01107194.1, read on the forward strand.
CCCAACTTGGGAGCTGGGCTTCCATTACTTGCTAATTTCTCTTTGCCAGGTGGTTGTTACCCTTCCCGCGCCCTCAGAGAGCCACAACCAGTTGGTACCGAAACCCAGACCAAGGGCTTCTGGCTGCTTAAAAGATTGTCCTGCACCCAGGTTGATTTCTCAGGAAAGGAAAATGGTGCTTGGGAATTTTCCAGGGAAGCATTGTTACAATTTTCTCTCAAATTTTGAAAGTTCGTTTTGTCTGGGCTTTTTATTCCCTTTCATAGAGAACTGTTTCCTTTGGGTACCCCAATCCAAGAACTTTTTGGGAGGTAGGCAGTGGAGCTACAAAGACGTGTCTGGACCAAAGTCGCAATGAGACTGACTTCACACAGAAAATGTGTCAGTTAAGGCAATGTGAGCTTCTATAACAAAAAGATCCCACAATGTATACTTAAAGGCTCAAACACAATACAACTTTAGTTCTCATTCACGTAATAGTCTGTGGCTGACATTTCTGGCCAGTGGATGGCTCTTCTCCACCCGATGATTTAGGAATCCAGAATCGTTCCATCTTATGGCTCTGCTATACCAAGAAATGGAGAGCATAGATTCTGGAGGCTAGTGAGTTATACAAAGGGACATGTATCAAAACTGAGGCCATAATGGATTAAATGTAATGTGCAGATAGAGCGCCACTGTGTCTAGCACTTGCTGGTCTATGAGAGGTGTCACTATCTTTGTCAGTGAATCTCTTGCCCTTAGAGCAGTAGCAAGTATGCAGCAGGTGCTCTGTAAATGTTTATGAAAGGAATGAATACCCCACCAGTTCTATTCCCTCATTCCCTGACTTGGACCGCCTGACAGAAAGACCAGATTCCTAGTCAACTATTTCAAGCCACTTCAAAGTGTACCCGTTGGACCCAGACAGAGTCCAAGAGTTGGTCAAATATTCCCCCTCAAACTCCATGCACTTTTAGTCACTTATCCAATTCACAAATTGCTTTTATTGAAGAGCAATTTAAAAATTATATAAATTTGGGAACATCCTAAACAGTCTGGTATGTGGATATCGTACCAAGGATCCATGAGATTTCTGATTAGAACTTCCGTTAGAAGGCATCTGAGCCTACAACTGTAAAAATGACCCAGTTCATGGGTCAACCCACCTGACACTTGCTGCCTGGAGTTGGATTCTGAGGGAAAGCATGTTATGATTGATTAGCAATGTCTGCCATAGGCAAATGGTAAGCAAAGTCCTCTGTAACTTGCTAGATCTTGTCAAGTCTAAGGTCATCATGGTTATATATAAGGGTGAGGCCCAAAGAGGAGAAGTGTAGGCAACTGCCATTGGAGATTAACGTTGGAATACCAAAGGAGATGGTTGGGGCCAAAAAGAGAAAGGCCAGAAAATGGTAGAGGGTCTGCTGGAACATTCTCTTGGAAATAGAGAATTTAAGAGAGCTAAGGGCTAGGGACTGGTCAGCTGTCCTGGCTACTTCTGAGAGTAAAGGATGGAGGCAGAGCACAGGGTGTGATGGGATTTGCAATCTGAGACTGACATGCTTCCTGCTGAGCTAGGCTGATCTCATTTGTGCCAGATTAGAAGTGGAAGGAGAAGTCTGCTGTTCCTGGCCGTGTTTCTGTCCAATGCATGAACTGTGAGATAGTTGCATGAACTCAACGGGCAGGGAGTAGATGGCTGGAGGATCTCCTGGGCCTCTAGGATGCCTTCCATAGAGACTGGGGCACAAAGGGTGCCATCCAGGCCCTTAGCACTGTGACCCGCCACCACCGGGTTCCTCCTCTGTGCATCCGCTGCGCTGGCATTGGGGGGTCAGAGACACTGAGTCATGGCCCCCAACCCCAGTGAGCTAGCCATCTGGAGGGAGACAGAGAAGTCCCATATTTCCTGAATCCTAAGATGACATCAATTACAAAACACTTCATCAGATAAATAACAGTGTTTCTGGAAGGAAGAAATACTCCCAAGTTAGCCAGAAGCACGATTGTAAGAATTATCCTGATTGTACTAAAGTAAGAATGGGGCCACCTACGTTGTTTTTAATCAAGGAAGCGAAGTCGATCCATGGCTGTAGCACAGGGCCATCTGTGCAGGGACACGGAGAGTGCCGGGGAGGGTGTGATCTCTTCTGAGTGGGAGAGAGGTCAGGGCCCTGGAGAGGGGATCTGAGGAGGAGTATGCCAGGCTGACAGGGCAGGAAGGGCATTGCCAGCAGCGGGAACAGCATGGCAGGCGACAGGGCACATACACACCTGCAATAGCCAGAGCATCTGTAGGTGGGGCTGGACAGACAGACAGAGTGTGGACCATGGAGGGTCCCGCTTTACCTGGAGCAGGGGGTGGGAAGGGAGGCTCCAGGCCAAGAGAGCATTCGGGACAGGGGTCCCAGAAGCAGATCAGCTGTAGCTCCATCTCCTTCAACTGCTCCCAGGGTGGGAGCACGGATGCTTGCTACCCAACGGATGGTCTATTTAAAGCCACGTGTGAGTCAGTCGTAGTAGGCACACTGGAGGATGGAGAAGAGGGAAGGAGGATGGAGAAGGAAGACACCAGAGAAGGTTCACAGGGCTGGATTCCATTCCCGGATCTGTCCCTGAGCCCACTGTGGGCCCAGGGAAAGTCACCGTCTCTCTCTGGGCCTCAGTGTCCTCAGTACTGTGCGGTATAAACTGTGCGGGCTCAGCAGCCAGCTGTATGGGCTCACAGCCGGGCTCCAGCACTTGCGAGCTGTGTACATTGGCCAAATGCTTAACCTCTGTGCCTAAGTTTTTTCCTCTGTAAAATGGAGATAATAATAGTACCTAAATTTTGATTAGATGAGATAATGCACGTTAAAGAACTTTTAACAGTGTCTAGCACATACTAAACACTCAAAATCAGCTACTTAGAAAAATTATCATTATTATTATTAGGAGGGTGGTATTGGACTAACTTAGTGGATTTTAAATCTTAAAACTTGGAGCCTTTCTTCCAACATATTTGCAACTTCAAAGTGTAAAAAAGGTCACATTGAGCTCTTCTGGCTGAAGCACATAGAGACCCTGAGCCCAGACCCTCAGCATGCCCTCCCCAGGGCTGCCTCCCAGCCCACCCCAGGCCCCTCTGCAGAACCCTCAGGCTTCAGAAAACCCAGGCTGAAAGCTGTTATTCCAGAGGATATCTGAGGGCCCTCTTAGTTGCTCCTTTTAACCCAATTCTTTCTTCTGAAGCTTGAGTGTACATCTGGAAAAGCTGTCTTTTACAGCTCAAAATCCATTTTCCAAAAGGATCAGTTGAGCCAGGCCCAGGGGGACAGCCTGGTAAAGTCAAACCCAGCAGACAAGGGGAGGTGAGGAAGTTACTCAAGCAACAATCCTGACTGCAAAATCTCCCCTGACTACAAATATCACCTTTCAGGGTTTAAGTCAGTAACTCTTCATTTAAGGAATTTTACATGTTGTGATTTATTCCACTGCCCATGGTCACTTTAGTTCCTCCAAAGTTTGAGTCAAGATTTATCTCCAAGATAGGCCTTTTTAGAAAGACCCGTGCTTTAACGCATAGTCGTTGTGTCAGACAGCCTTATCACAGTTTTCTTGGTTAGGTTTCTTTTATCTCCACTTAAATACAGACATCCTGAGGAAATACTTAAAAAATTTCCAGCCTAGAATCTTCTGGATCCAGGTCTTCCAATAATTCACTTTAGGGCCCTAGAAGTTGAATCGTAGACAGTATATCACTATTTTGGCTAACGAGCAAAAAAATGTATTATTTCTTAATATGTTTCTAATATTGAAGTGGTATTGCATCCAGTTTTCATTTATGACCTTAGCAAAGACGTTACAGGTCTCATTGTCACCACTGCAATACATTTGCTGTGACAGATGCATAACCTTGTCTCAGTTTAGCCCCTTTAACCATTTCTGGGCACCATGGCCCACAGTGCCCAATCTCCTTGAGAATGAGGCTTTACCACAACAGTTTTTAGGATAAGTTATGCAGATGTGACTGTCCTTGTTATAGTCTGGAGTAGATTCCCATTCTTTTGTCTCTAGATGGCCGGGCACCGCCATTGCCTGTGTGTGGCATACTAGGCTTGTCTGTTCTTCTCCACTGAGAAACTGTGTCTTACTTTCTCACCTCTGATTCCTAGCACAGGGTCTGAGTTTAGCAGGTGCCCAACAAATCAAAATCGGATCAATCAAAGGGAATTGAATACGGACACCTCTAGGTAGCCTACTCCAAGCTGGATTCAACGAAGACCCAAACAGATGTGGATCCTGACTATACAGAGGTTATTGTTTGAGAGGGAAGATCAATAAGTATAAGTGTGATGGGATTCGGGACTTAACTGTTGAAAGATAAAATCCCAAAGTCCAGAACAACTATCGTGGGACCCTAGAACCCACAAAAGGCAAGGGTTTACCTTCAGGATTTGCTGGAACCGAGCCTCAGGAGGACCCTGAAAACCTATATCTTGAGGTCCTGAAATGAAGGGTCTCTTTGCCTCCTGGGACCCCAGGACCCACTGGGGGTGGTCTGCCCCACTTTCCGCTAACCCCTTGTTGTGTACACTGTTGTAGTTGCACATGCACTTTAGACATTGGCTACTCAGCTTCCAAGGCAGACGTTGGAGGCCACAATGAGCAAAAGCTGAGAGGACAAGCCCAATCTCCGGCCCGTCATTCAGAGCCTCTCTTCCTTGACTGCCCTCTGCTTTTCCTCTATCTGCTTCTGCCTCTGGTCACATACCAGTTGATTCAGCCTCCTCTGGCTTGTCACTGTTCTCCAGGCACTCCAACCCCTTAATAATCAGGTTCTCTCAGCCTGGAATGCCCTTACCTGCCCCACTGCCCCTTTCACACCTACTGAGCTCCTACTCATTCTTCACAACAATCCGAAATGCCACCTCTTCTAGGAAGCCTTCCTAGGTCTCCTCAGTTGGAGTCTTTTACTCCTCCATTTCCTGTCCTCCCATAGCACTTATACAGCATGTATGACATCCCACTTGGGTTTGAATTATATCTTTTATTGCTCCCACTGTTATAAAGCTTGATGTGGGCAAATATTTTCATCTTACTGGTCTTCATACCTGAATGTATGGGGGAAATCCATGGATTTGGGCTTTTGGGGTATGTGAATTTAGACAAGTTATCTAATACATCTGAATCTCAGTATTCTCATCTGTAAAATGAGGATAAAAAAATCTTTTCTTACAAGTTTATAGTAAGCATTAACTAAGATGACTTATATGAAGTAATAATGAAAATAATAGAAATGAGAGTTAATATGAAGTGCTAATTCAAGCACTACTCTGAGCTCTTTACAAGTAGTTCATTTAAAAATTGTTTAAATTTTGAAATAAATACAGATTTGCAAGAAGTTGCAAAGATAGAACAGAGAGGTCCCATGTACCTTCCTCCCAGTTTTCTCCAATGGTTACATCTTACATAATTATGGTACAATATCAGAACAAGGAAATTGGCATTGGTATAATGTATGATGATAGTTCTGTATCATTTTCTCACTCGTGTAGATTTGTGTAACTACTACCACAACCAAGATCCAGAACTAAAGATCTCCGCTGTGCAAAGCCTTTATAGTCACATCTACCCTCTCCCTTCCTCCATCCCAAACCCCTGGCAAGCATCAGTATGTTTTCCATTTGCAAAATTTTGTCCTTTCAACAAGTTATCTAAATGACACAGTGTGTGACCTATTAAGATTAGCTTTTTTCCACCCAGCATAATGCATTTGAGATCCATTCAAGTTGTGTATCAATAGTTCATTCCTTTGTTAATGCTGAGTAGTATTCTAGGATATACCACCAATATACTGTGGTTTAGCCATTGAAGGACATCTGGGATGTTTCCAGTTTTTTGCTGACATATTAAGCTGCCATAAACATTTGTGTACAGATTTTTATGTGAATTTAAGTCTTCATATTCTCTGGGATAAATGCCCAGGGGTACAATTGGGTTATATGTAAGTGTATGTTCAGTTTTTTTTTAACAGTTTCCCAGAGTGGCTGTACCATTTTATATTCCCACCTGCAATGTATGAGCAATTCAGTTTCCCTATATCTTTGCAAGCACTTGGTGTTGTCATTAATTTTTATTTTAGCTGTTCCGATAGGTATGCGGTAACATCTTACCAAGGTCTTACTCTGCATCTCCCTAATGGGTAGTGATGTCGAACATATTTTCATATTTCATATTAACATATTTTCGAACTGCTTCTTTGCCATCTGTATATCTTCAGTAAAATGTCTCTACATGTCATTTACCCATTTTCTAACTGGATTGTTCGATTTTTTTAATGTGGAATTTTGAGTGCTCTTTACATATGCTAAATATGAGTCCTTTGCCAGCTGTGGGATTTGCACATAAGCTCATTTAGTCCTCACAGCAACCCATGAAGAGAATACTAGGATTATCTCCATTTAATAGATTTAATAGAGGAAGTTGAGACACGAAGAGATTAGTACTGCACGTAGCACACATGTTACTCATGTGCCTTTGGCACCTTGGTGGAATTGTTGGACCTACCCCCCTACCCCCCTGTAACCCTACCCCCCTTGGTAGGGTTGTTGGAGATAAGGAAGGGGAGATGCAAGTTAAGCCCAGCAATGAGTAGAAGGACTTAACACTGGGTCGTCAGCCCATTTAACAGGCTGAGAAGTTGAGGCACAAGCATTAGAACAGATTTCTGTCTATCTGGAAGTTCCATTAAGCCTGATAAAATTGTCTCTTCTTTTCATCTGAATCCAACCTTTCTCCTGTGCTGTAGGTTTGATGGTAGCTGGCCAGTGTCTACTGCAGGAACTTTTTCTTAAGGGAAGGGATTTCTCCCATACCTTCTCTTTCCAGGGTGCTGGGAGGAGGCTTACTGCTGTACAGAGGCAGGAGTACAGAGGCAGGAGTCAGAATGACAATTGCTGGTCCTAGTGTGGCAGTGAATAGTTTGGGAATTGAGTGCTTTACTTCCCTGGACTTTTTGTCTCCATATCTGTAAAATGGAGTAACAACAGTAGCTAACTGGCAGGGTGGTTGTATAGATTAAATGGGGTGCAAAGTAAAGAACAAGGGCTTTAGGCACACACATGGGTTTAGAATGGAGCTCTTCCCTTTCTGGCTGTGTAACCTTAAACATGGTGCTTCACTTTTTCTAAGCCTCAGTTTTCTTATCCGAAAAATGGGTACAAACATAGTTCCTACCTTATTGGCTTAGAGTGAGGATTAAATGATATGATGCACATAAAGCACTTATGTGTATCCTATTTCAAGATGAACATGATTAATAATACCTAACATCTATTGAGCACTTACTGGGTGTGCCAGAATCTGCTTGTCTTAAATTCATCCAAAGTAAGATTAGACACCCAAGACAAAGACTTAGGTGCAGGAAGTTCCTATGGGAGGGGATCCCAGGAAGCAGCGTGAGAGATCGAGGAAGTGAGATAGGGAAGATGTTGTTTCTGTGGGCCACAGGGGCTCAGTCCCACCGGGTACCCCCAGGTGACTGGGAAACAGTCTATCTACACTCAGGGTAAGGAGGCTGTGGTATCTGTCCACCTCCCACTCTCGAAGGTGTAGGGTCACTCAGAGCATGCGTTCCACAGCACTTTGGGCCTGCTGTGCTTGGGCTAAGCATATAGCTGTGGCCAGAGAGCACCCTCAGGACAGAGACTCGGGAAGGCATTATCTCGTACGAGGAGCCTGCGCGTACAAGGTCTGCACGGGGCCTCAGGGTTGGCAGAGGGGACGCTGGTGTGCGGGCAGTGTCTGCTGTGCCCCTCTGAGCACTTTACATTATTAACTCCTCACTCCCTGCAACAGCTCTATGGCATGGGCACTATTAAAACCACAGAGAGGTTTTACAACTTGACTGAAGTTCTATGATCACTCTGACTTCAGACTCCGCATTCGTAACCAGTAGTTTTCAAGAAAGTCTGACCATAACCCTCGGCGAAAAATGGGTTTTACATCACCATCCAGCTCCCAAGCACTCACACGCACACACACAAGAAATAAAACTTTCACAAAACAAGACTTACCTTTACCATGTGCAATGCCTGTGAAATATTGTGTTTTTTAAAAATCATGTTATGCTTGGCTAGGCAGAGAGGCTCACGCCACTCTGGCCGAGCTGGGAGGATCACTTGAGGGCAGGAGTTTGAGACTAAACTGTGTAAGAAAGTGAGACCCTTGTCTCTACAAAAATATGTTTTTTAAATACCTGGGTGTGGTGGCATGTGCCTGTAGTCCCAGCTACTCTGGAGGCTGAGGCAGGAGGATCACTTCAGCCCAGGAATTCGAGGCTGCAGTGAGTTATGATCGTGCCACTGCACTCCAGCCTAGGTGACAGAGTGAGACCCTATCTCTAAAAAAGTAAAATAATAAAATTAAATTTAAAAATTATGTTGTTTTAGGCCGGGCGCGGTGGCTCAAGCCTGTAATCCTAGCTCTCTGGGAGGCCGAGGTGGGCGGATCCTTTGAGCTCAGGAGTTCGAGACCAGCCTGAGCAAGAGCGAGACCCCATCTCTACTATAAAAAATAGAAAGAAATTAATTGGCCAACTAATATATATAGAAAAAATTAGCCGGGCATGGTGGCGCATGCCTGTAGTCCCAGCTACTCGGGAGGCTGAGGCAGCAGGATCGCTTGACCCCAGGAGTTTGAGGTTGCTGTGAGCTAGGCTGACGCCACGGCACTCACTCTAGCCTGGGCAATAAAGTGAGACTCTGTCTCAAAAAAAAAAAAAAAAAAAATTATGTTGTTTTAAAAATGGTATTAGTCACCCACTAAACTGTTTTCATAAGCCAGTGATGGGCTGTAATTCATAGTTTCGGTAAAGCCGGTGCTCTAACATTCTGCTGCACGAGACAGCGTGGATGGTGGGGATGATGTCATAGAGGTGGCATGGGGGCTGGTCCCAGGAGGTGCCCAGGGAAGGCTGGTTTCCTTGCTTGCTCTTCTTGGCAAAGCAGAGCCCACTCGATGCCACCTCCAACCCTCGCAGACAGAGGTCTGGGCTGGCCCAAGGGTTTCCCTTCGTGACCCAGATTTGCCCCCGTGGGATTTGCTCAGCCTCTTCCCTGCGCATGGGGACCCTCTTGGGCTCCGACCTTCAAGTCACCAGCCCCCCAGAAGCCAGCCCCTCCTTGGGAGGCGAGGTTATGCCCTGTCCCCAACGACGCTGTCACTTCCTTCCCCTGAATCTCTCTGTGTGAGGATTGTTCCCCTAATCAGGATGGAGACGCAGTTCATTACAAGCTGGTGAGGCAACGGCTCTGTGCTCCAGGCCCGAGACAGGCTGTCTGGGAGCTTGGCCAGCCTCCCACTGCCCCGGACACCAGGGCAGTGGCCTCAGAGCACAGCCAGCTCACTGGGTTTGTTTGCCCCTTCCCAAGGGACGCAGGCAGACAGACACTGTTTGCTGAGACTTCCGCAGCTTTCACTATTGCAAAACCTCTGCCACGCTCAGACGATGAGTTCCAGCAAATGACAGCGCTGCTTCCGAGAGCATCGGAACAGCATCTGGAGAAATAATGGTCCTCTCCTGAGCGTTTTCCAACCGCTGGGCTGGCGCTTTACCTGCGACGTGTTAGGTAGTCCTTACAGCAAACCCTATGAGTAGGGATGATCATCCCCACTCTGCAGAGCAGAAACTGAGGCACAGAATGTTCTGGTGCCTAGACGAGCCCACCAGGCAGCCAGAAGGTGGCCCCACCTCACCTGGCCCAATGACTCCACCGCCTGCCTCTCTTTACCGTGCGGCCTGCGAGAGCATGACTCCAAGTTTCCCTTTCCTCCTGGAAAACTCTGGCTTCTGCCTCAACTCTGCTTCATCTCACCTCTGCGCAGTCGCCAGGTGAGGCCCCACAGGTAACTTCGCCTCTCTGAGCCAAGTTTCCCTCATCCATGAAACAGTTCCTGACGGCACCCCCTTCCCAAGGCCTAGGAAGAGCAAATGAAATAACGTGCATACGTGCTTCTCCCAGAGCTCCTAACACGTAAGACGAGCTCAATCATCTGCTTATGAAAGAGGCCCTTCAGCTCTTCTCCCACTGATGTGACCGTACCCCACAGCCATTTCCGCAGGCGGGACGTCACTGTCCTGAGAGGAGTGGCAGCTACCTAGAGCCCTCCGTGTGCCCCTCACACTTGAGCCTGGTCTTGCCCCCCCCCCCCCCCCCCCCCCCCCCCCCCCCCCCCGCCCCCCCCCCCCNCCCCCCCCCCCCCCCCCGTCACACAGACTTCCCTGGGGCGCAAATCTCAAATATGACTCATATCTCTGGGAGGGCCACCAAGAAGCCATTTATTTACTCCGTCAACAGCGCCCTCCGCCCGGGACGAGGGGCCGGCCCCGTGCGGCTGCAGAGCCCGTGCGGAAACCCTCGTTAGCCGCGGCCTCATTAGCGCCTGCAGCATAGGCCTTTAATAACAGCAAGTCCCAATTAGTTGCTTGTTACTTCGGAAATAATTACTGATAGTAGCCCTTTGTCTCTGTTCTAATTCCAGCTTCATCCCCAAGCTGCAGAGGTCTAAACAAGTGGGCATTTTTAGCTGAAGGAGAAGGGGATGTGGGGTGCATGTGTCTGTCTGGGTGCGTGGGGGAGTGGCAACGGCCATTTCTCACCCCTGAAGACGCCTCTGCAGAGAAAAGCCCGGGCCTCTGTCTCCAGCCGAGGGGGGGATGGGGCCCGCTGTCAGGGGCAGGTGGGTCTGGGACGCAGCAGTCGCTGCACAAACAGACCATGGGGCCGCCAGCCTCCGGTTAGACACTGTGCCCTCGACATGCCCCTCCGCCAACCCCGGGGGAGGGGGGGGCAGACCCCAGCCACTGACCAGGGCAGAGGCAGATGCCACCACCCTCTGGCAGCGATAGGCACAGCCGGATGGAAGAGCTGCTTTTGAGCGTGGGGAAGGGACGCGCCGTTTCTTCTGTGAGGGCAAGGCCCCGGCTTCAGCCACACTTGTGATCTTCAGTCCAACGGGGACCTTTCCACCACCCCTCCAGAGAGAACTTGGGAATGCCAGGGGGACCTCAGAGCTCACACTGCACCTGCGGCACGCACGGTGAGCAGCCGTCTGTGCACCTCGAGAGCTGCACGCAGGTAAGCCGGTCACTGGGCTTTGCGCAAAGCACGCAGCCTCCTAGCTTCAGGGAATCCTTCCGCACGTCTGACTTGCTTTCATGCTACTCTGCCTTTTTAACTTTAATTCTGCTGCACCGGTGAGACTATAGTAGTGCTGATGAGTTCTTGTTGCTGCAGCTCTGTAGTGATTAGAGCTAACATGTGTTGGGCACTTCCTGTAGGTCAGCTGCTCTTCCAGGTGATCTCTATGTATTTACTCATTTAATTCTCACTGGCAACTCCCTGAGATAAGTATAATTATGGTCATCAGCCCTAATTTGCAGATGAGGAAACTGAAGCACACAGAAAGGTTAAGTAATCTGCCCGAGGTCACGCAGCCCATATATGGCAGAGCTAGGAAGATTCCCTCCACCACAGCCAAGATTTAGACTACTGGTTCCCCTGCCCCTTACAGGAAGGACTTGACCCATTAGGGAACAGGATGTTTCACACTGCAAATTTCCCCCTGATTTTTCTTTAGTTGGCTCTGAATAATATATTCTTTGATGGCCAGTTTTTGTCATTCTTGTGTTGATTTTTGGTTCCAACTGTGTTCTCTGAAAGCTTCTCCCCATTTGGACCCTCTGGGTCCAGCCAGATGCCTCTGTTCTTAGAGTCTGTGAAGTTTCCATTATGAATGAAATGGCAGGAACACTTCTGAGCCCACTCCAAGGACGTGGCCCAGTGACAAAGCCCTCGGTGCCATCATGCTGGCCAGCCTCAGCCCTTTTCAATGTGTCCTGTCCCTCTTTGCTCATGACCAGCCTGCCAAGAGAAGAAGCCACACTGCTGAGACGGTTTGTTTTTCCCACCATGTTCTTTGGTCTCTTTCTCTGTGAGAATCCCTTCCCAGTGGAATTGCAAACTGTTTGGCTGGAGGAAACTGCTGAAAATTCATCCTTTCTCGCATTTTCCTTCCTACCTCCTGTTCGTTTCGTCCCTCCAGCCAAACCTCGATGTTGCCTTATTGTTAATAATCCAGGCTCCTCTGTGTTTGGGGGTTCATTTGGAAAATCGTGTCCACAAGGCAGAAAAGCTCCACTTCATCCCAGACACAAAGGGGTTCTTTGAAGGTGCAAAGGGCCTGGGATTAAGAGAGTAAGCAAACAAGCGTGGCCTTTGAGGAGAGGCCTGTGGAAGGGGGCGTGAAAAGGAAAACTGCTTCATCAAACTGTACCTCAGTGTATTGAGACGAGGGGGGCTTATTTGTGTTTGTTCTGCACTCGTGCTCTAGTGTTTCAGGAATGCTCCTGTAATTTGCTCGAGAGGCATCAGGGCTCTTGCCAGGATCCTTTGGTGGCCACTTTCTGAACGGCCAGGGCAGATGTGGGTTAAGGGCTACCCTGTTTGAGATGCAGCATCCAGGAGACCTGGTCCACTTTTCCAGTTACTGGGAATTCTTCCCTTCCGTATAATCTGCTGGTGCTTTTCTCCTTGTGGTATCTACCCAGAAGAATCTCGAGCCTCAGTGAGCATATTCCTTCCTTTTCTCTCTCTGCTACCTGAATTGCATCCTTGCCTTGGTTTGGGTTCTCCAACACAGATGCTGAGCTAAGGATTTTGGTGCAAGTGGTTTATTGGGGAAGCACTGTGGGGGTCGGGGGGAGACAGAGCAAGGAGAAAGCCGACAGGAGGTGCGTCAATGGTGGTTACTGTGTGGGCAGCTGGGTTTCAGTCCCATGGGGGACCCTCGGAGGGACTGATGGGACACTCCTTAGAATTGTACCACTGAGGGGCGAGGAAGCCGGGGTGTCTATCTACCAGCTCATGTGCCACGTTGCCCCTGGGGTGTGAGCACCCCTGCACTTCTGGCCTGCCCTGTTTGATGCACAAACATCTCTCAGACAGAAGATGCCCCTAGGCAGAGGGACATGTCACTGTGTGTGGGTGACCTCCAAACCAAGCCAGGGAAATGTGCTGGGGTGTCCACAGCATCTGCTAAAGCAGCTGACTATTCTAACTCTGTGCACATCGGACAAAATAAGAACAATTGTCAATATTTACCAATAATCTCTAGCCAGTTTTGTATATGTTAATCCTTTGCTCTCCCACAACCTTTGAGGTGAGAATGCTGTTGTCACCTACAGAACGGCACTGTGGCTGAGAACATGGACCCTGGAGCCAGAAGAACTGGGTTTAAATCTCACCTTTTCTGCTGAGGAGTTGTGTGACTTGGACAAGTTACTCAGCCTCTTTGAGCCTCAGTTTCCATACCTGCAAAGTGGGGTAATAATAGTACCTACTTTATAGGGTTGTTTTTGAAGATCAAACAGGTTGGTACATATAAAAGCACTGACAACAGTAGTGGCATATATTTGGTGTTCGATAAGCACTAGCTATTGTTATTCTGCAGAGGAGGAAATGGAAGCTCAGGGAGGTTATTAGCTGAAGGTCGTGCAGCCACCAAATGGTGGGGCAAGACTTTAACTCTGGCTTTCTGCAGCAACCACCACCATTTTTCCTGCTATGCCGCATGACTCCTTAACCATTAATATGTGAGAAAGCACTTTCTGAACTGCGAGGGGCTCCACAAAAGCTTCAGTTATGCACTGGCTAGTTCCTGGTCCTTGGAACAGCAGATACAGTGTTGTCCTCTCGGGAGCTTCAGTCTAGCCTTTGAATCCTGCTGTCTGTCATCTCTGCGCAGCCAGCACTGGGCACAGTGCCTGGCTGGATGTCAGCTAAGTGGCTGAGTTGCCAAAGGCCCCAGGACTGGCCCCACTGACCCTTCCTTTGAAGCTCCCACCTGGGAACTTCAGCTCAAGCCAGGGCTCTATCACCTGCCTCTCGTGCTGCCTCTCCCTCCTGCGGACCACCCCTCGGCCCCACTCGGAACATCCTCCCTGCCCCAGCCTGCCCTCTGCCTGCTTGACAGTCATCACCCACTGCGCCACTTCTGCGGTGCCTCCTCGCTGGCCCGACCTCCCTCCCAGGCTCAGAGCTGCCTTCTACCCACTCGGATGTCACTCCGGGCACGTGTGTGAGTCTGGGCTCCCCACCCCGACTGTAAGTGCCTTGTGGGAAGAGCCGAGTGGCATCTATTCCTTTATTCATTTATTTATCCATTGTGGCACCAGCCTCTGCACCCCAGCGGGCAATGGGGACATGGGGACATGAAGCATGAGTGTGGCCCATGGCTGGAGGAGCCCAGTCTGGGGGGAGACTGGCAGGCACACACTGTGAATGACGATGACGAATCTCGGTGGGTGCACAGAGCTGTGGTGCCCAGAGACTAGGGCCCTCTCTCTCCGGGTGATGGGGTTAGAGATGAGGTGACACTAGAGCTCAGCTGTTAGCTTAGAATTGATTTGGTTACAAGGTAAATGAACCTGCTTAAGCCAGGTCAAGGAAAATGGGGAGTGGGGCTGGATAGTGGTGGGATACGAGGGAATCTCTTAGAACAGAGAGCAAGAACTTTTCACCAGGACCCAGAGAGTCGTCACAGCCTCCAGTGTCTGTCCTTGTCCTCTGACCCCACACTGCCCAGCTCTGCACCTGGACGACCTCTCCCCACAGTGCCCCACGGTCTTGTGGACCCAGTTTCCAATGCCCGTGACACTCCGATTGGCCCAGCGTGGGCCAGGAGTCCATCCCTGGCCCCTTGAGCTCTGGCTGGGGAAGCAGGTCACCTGGTGTAACAAGGCCATCTGAGCCCCTGCAGGACTGGCCGGCAAGGACGGCACCTCTACGACAGTGTTGAAGGGTGAGATGTTAGTTTCCTAGGGCTGCCATGACAAATTACCACAAACTTGGTGACTTAAAACAACAGAAATGAATTCTCTCACAGTGCTGGAGGCCAGATGTCCAGACTGCAGGTGTTGGCAGGGTCATGCTCCCTTCGAGGGCTCTAGGGAAGGATCCTTCCTTGCCTCTTCCAACTCCTGGTGGCTCCAGACGTTCCTTGGCTTGTGGCTGCAAAGCTGCAAACTCTGCCTCTGTCTTTGCAGGGCCTTCTCCTCTGTGCCTCCTCCCCTTCCCTTCTGTTGTCATTGGATTTAGGATCCACCCCAATCCAGGATGTTCTCATCTGGAGATCTTTACCTTAACTATACCTGCAAAGACCCTTTTTCCAAGTAAGGTCCTATTTACAGGTTCCAGGTGGACATATCATTTGGGGACCATCATTCAACCCACTACAGTGAGAGTCTGACAGATGGAGAAAGGAGGGAAGGGCATTCCACGGTGAAGGAACAGCATGAGAAAAGGATGGTCACTCAGGAACAATGCACATTACTGCTCCAGGAGCACATGGTACACTGATGCCAACCGAGAGAGCTGAGCTTAGACCACAAAAGGCCTTCCATGCCACATGGTAGCTTTGCCTGCTGGGCAGGAAGGGAACCACTCCTCCTCTTGAGTGGTGGAGGCACACTGTAAAATCTCTGTTGCAGGCAGATCGTCCTGGCTGCAGCTTGGAGCTACCATGTTTCCCCGAAAATAAGACCTACCCACAAAACAAGCCTTAGCAGGATTTCTAAGCATTTGCGCAATATAAGCCCTACCCTGAAAATAAGACCTAGCAATGGGCGTGGCTACGCAGCACACCTGCACAACCCATGCATTTCGTCACAGAGCGGTAAAGAAGATGAGCAGCCCTTCTCATCTGCCCCATGAGAGCTCTATTGCTCGACATGAGAGATTGGGGCCAATGGTTCTAAAGGAAATAGAGTCGCAAGGAATTCAGGATGGAATTCAGGGTTTGGAGAGTTATGATGATGTTCCAGAAGACGACGACTTAACTATATTTGAATAAATGTAGATTGTTGTACCGTACTTAAAAAGAATAACACATCCTCTGAAAATAAGTCCTAGGGTATCTTGTTGAGGAAAAATAAATATAAGACCCTGTCTTATTTTCGGGGAAACATGGTACACGAGAGGGGGATGAGAGCGGTGCAAGGGAGAAAGTCATTTAGCAAATAGTTATAAAGCACCTACTGTGTGCCAGACCTGTTTCTAGAGACTAGGAATATAGCAACAGAGAAAACGGACTAAGTTGCTGCTATATTAGGGTTCACATTTGAAGGAAGGAGAGAGAGAAAAGCAAAGAAAGATAACATTAACTGGCAAAAGGCAAATAAAGCAGAGAAAGGGGCATAGCAAGTGCTGGAAGGTTTCACACGGGAGGTCAAGGAAGGCCTCTCGATGATGTGACATTTAAACAGAGCCTGAAGGGAGGGAGGGAGAGAGGGAAGCTATGATGTTTCTGAGGGAACAGTGTTCTGGGCAGAGGGAATGGCACATGCAAAGGCCCTGAGGCAGGAGCATACTGGGCATGCTCAAGGAATGGTGAGGACGAGCGTGTGGCTGGGAGAGAGTGAGCCTGGGAGGAGAAGCAGTGGCAGCAGCAGGGGTAGTGGGGCCACTTTGCACAGGACTGTGTCAACCTGGCAAAGCCTTGGCTTTCCCTCTGAGTAAGATGGGGAGGCTTGGGAGGGTTTTAAGCAGAGGAGAAACACAGTCTGACTTAAATGTTATAAAAGGATTATTCTAGAGGCTGTGTGAAGAAGAGATGGCAGAAAAGGAGATCCATAGGAACCTACTGCAAGAGTTAGGACAAAAGATGGCAGGGGCTTGGACACGGCCGCAGTGGTGGTGTGGTGAGGCGTGGCCAGGCTCTGAATAGGTTGCAGACTGGAGTTGGTGGGATTCGCTAATGGGCGCATGTAGAGTGTGAGAAAGAGGAGTCAGGGTTTGGGGCCTGAGCAATGGGAAGGGTGCAGCTGTCCTCCACAGAGGTGGGGGACTGTGGAAGATCTGGGATCAGGCAGATGGGGTCGAGAGTTTGGGGACATATTTGATATTGGTGGTTGGCAACATATTAAGTTATTAAACTTTGCTTTGTGCCCAGCAATGCTCTAAATACCTTATAGGAGGTAACTCCTTCAATACTCACAGCAGCCCCATGATATGTAACTAGGTGGAGAAACTAAGGTAGTAAGAAGGTAATTAACTTACCCAAGGCCTTCCAGTGAGTGAGTTGCAGAGCTAGGATTGAGCCCAGACAACCTGTGTCCTGGGCTGATGTCAGTAAGTACTGCAGAGGACTGCCACCTGCTTTTTCAAAGGTCTGGGGAAGGGAGGAGAACAAGGGATATTTATTTAGAGAAAAAAAATACCCACAGGTGATGCTGATAGACCTCCTCCCAGCTGCCTGCTCAGCCCCAAACTCTTGTAGACCTTGTGGGTTTGGGGGAAGCAGCACTCAGGCACCCAGCCCAGCCCCATCTACAATCCTCCCACGAGGAGGGTAAGGAAGGAACCCCCTGTGCCGATGCTGGGTGTATTTACTGTTTCCTCTTGACTGTGAAAAGCAAGCTTGGTTTCTACCTACTTAATATAGTGCAGCAAAAAAAAAAAAAAAAAAGCCATGTGGAAAAAGTTTCTGGGCCCTGCACCATTTCTAAATATTATTTTTCAAAAAAGGAAAAGTCATGGAAATCAGCCTAGGCTCTGCTTAGCTGAGGGGCCTGTCCCGGGGAGAGAGTGAGGATGGGAGGGTGTGGGGAAGACGACCTAGCGGTGGCTGCTACAAAGTCTTCCTGGCGTAGGCAGTGGCTCTGCCACCGGGGTGCATTCATTTGCTAGAAAGGACTCATTCTAGACACTCGCCTTTTTCGAATGGAGTCTAGCAAGGCTCCTGGAAAATGGGTCATTTCGCTTCACTTGGTTTCAGATTTGGAGGGTTTTGTGATGCAAGGCCTGGGACAAGATTTGGGTGTAGGTTGTGTTGTGTCCCCCCCCCCCCCCATGCCCTGGTAATGTGCAGTCTGATGCGACCTGCTGCTCATCTGAGAGCCTATTAGGAGAGAGAGCTGGCAGACCATTCCAGGAAACCCAGGGGCCTGTGGAATCATACCCATTCAGACGGAGGCAACACATGAATCGGAATTAGTGAGAGGTCTGCATTCAGGACTGGTTTTGAATTCTATAATTTTGTCTGTTTGAGTTCCATTTACATCCTCGGAATTACTCAGAGGCAGTTAAGCAGAGATCTCCAGGGGGGCCTGCTTGGTTGCCGAGTTAGGAATAATTTGCGACTGGCTTCTTGGCAGCACAAGCCACGCTCCTTTGTTTGGCTGTCAAGACTCTGCAAGGCCTGAACCGACTTACTGGTCTTTTATTTCAAAACGTATTGGATGTTGGATGCCATTGTGTGCCAGGTAAGTTGCTTTCACGCGTGCTGCATTATTTAGCTCTCATTGCGGTCCTGGGGACCACACGTGACACCACGGACTTAGAGATGGAGAGACTGGGGTTTGTTCAGGGAGGTCGGCGCGGTGCTGGACTGATGAGGGTCAGAGCCTGACTCAGTGTCCAGTGCTCCTCTCCGACCTGATCCTAGCACTTCTCATTTCCCACCTTCCCCTTATCTGCCCTCCCCGCACCGCCCCTCCCTGTTGCTTCAGCTGAACTCTGCCCGTCCAGGCTCTGTGCCTTTGCTCCGGGTGCTGCTCCAAGCAGGCGCTTGATGTTGGTTGAATCCAAATTTCCAAGCCCTGTCCTGGCCCCTGTGAGTTCTCCAGAGCTGCCCACAGAGAGGAACCTCAAAGCCCATAAGAAAGCGAGAACGGCCGGGCACGGTGGCTCAAGCCTGTAATCCTAGCTCTCTGGGAGGCCGAGGTGGGCGGATCGTTTGAGCTCAGGAGTTCGAGACCAGCCTGAGCAAGAGCGAGACCCCATCTCTACTATAAATAGAAAGAAATTAATTGGCCAACTAATATATATACACAAAATTAGCCAGGCATGGTGACACATGCCTGTAGTCCCAGCTACTTGGGAGGCTGAGGCAGCAGGATTGCTTGAGCCCAGGAGTTTGAGGTTGCTGTGAGCTAGGATGACGCCACGGCACTCACTCTAGCCTGGGCAATAAAGTGAGACTCTGTCTCAAAAAAAAAAAAAAAAAAGAAAGCGAGAACACTCTAAAGTACTTCTGCCAAGAGGTATGGCACCCAGAACACCATGGAATTGAGAGAAATGTGTCCTGCAAAACCCTAGTCTTGTTCTGTATTACCCTTTATGCATATACTTTATCAGGCGAAATGCAATCCAAAAAGCCGGCCACCAGCACGGCCTTACCTGAGATCTTGAAAGAAATGCAGATGCTCAGGCCTCACTCCAGCTCCATGGACGCAGAATCTGCACTTTGACAAGGTCTCCAAGTGGGTCTCTAATGAAGTTTGAGGTGCACTGCTCTGGCTGCTCTGCTCCCCGCATGCCCAGGGGCCCAGGGCCCAGGCCAGGGAAGGAAGAGAGGGGCCCACCCATAGCTGTGCTCCATCCTGCCTCCTTTCCAAGCAGCTCTCTCCTGTCGTGTCCCTGGGGGATTGGGGAGGGCACGGTGGAGATGGCTCCCGCCATGCTTCCCGGCTGGCCTTTCAGCTCTTGCTCAGATAGGCCCCTGGAGGTGGCTGTCACTTCTTTCCCAGATCTCCCCCTGCCTGCCCTTAGAACTCAGAGGATCTCAGCCAAGAGGAAAGAAGGGATAGTTGGCCCTTAGCTCCCTGTCTCTGCCTGGGTAGGCCTGGGGACTAGCTCCATTCACCTTGCCATGGTGAGCTTTGGGGAAGGCAGCCCCACCTGATACGTAGAACGGGTGCTGCCCGTCATCTGAGGTTGCAGCACGAAGATGACTAATTCTGTTCAAACATATCTGACTGCTACTTAACCCAACCCTGCAGGCTTCCTGCCCCATCAGCTGATTGTACTCCTGGCCCCAAAGGAAGGAGGAAGCAGGTCCTTCTTGCAGGCTTACCTCACCACTTATATGATTAGCTCTTGTCCTTATCAGTCTCGGAGCCTCTGATGAATGGGTACGGCTGGGATGGGAAGGAAAACAGTCCCATTGAGCAGGATTCGAGATGGGAACTCAGATTACAGACTTCATAATCACAACTTGGAAGAAAAGCTTTGTGCATAGAGGCTACCAAAGAGAAAAATATGTCATGCCTTTTGGAAACATTTCAGGAGAGATTCTTAAGACAAGATAACTGACCACAGAACCTAATCTTGCTTCTTTATTATTTTTTACTGTTATGCTAGGTCAGGAGGCTAAATGCAATCCTAAGAGCTACTACATATCGATGGCTTACTGATTCAGAGACTGTGCTTGCAACCTAAATGCATTATCTCATTGTATACCCAGAACCACCCTATTCTCCCATTTTACAGATGATGAAAAGAACAGTACGAGCCTAGTCACACAGCCAGTAGGAGGCGATTTTCAAATTCAACTCAGATCTCAAAGCCCTGTCTGCACCACCATGTTCTACTACATTCTAGCAGAGTAGATGAGCTGTTTGGGGACCTTTCAGAGCTACCTTTATCAAGTAAAAGATAAGGATCCTTTTAGCAGAACTCATGCCTTAGCTGTAAAAGCATAGGTCCATTTATAAATGGTAAGATGTCATTCGGACCGCTGCCTCTTTCCTTGGTACTCAGCTCCCCTCATCTCATCCGCCATCGCGCCCTCTCTAGCACCATGTCCAGGTGCCAGCTGAAGCCCAGCAGATGTCACTGTGAAAAGAAAGGACAAGAAAAGCAAAGCCAACTGCCTTGCAGTGCTTATTAGTGCATGAACACAATGATGCCCTTGATGTTTCTCAGAGGAAGGAGCGTGCAGGCCAAGTCTGCTTCGGCATGTGAACTTATCTGCACACAAAGGTTCGATTGAAATGAGAGCGCCCATTTATTTTGAGGAAACTTGTCCTGTGTCAACCATGAGAAAAGATATCCATGTGCCACATGGGCGAGTGCCATCTTGCACACACACACACAAACACACTCCCACACAACCCAGTTGCACTGACACTAGGAGATGTAAACTCTTCCGTAAGAAATGGGGTTTCCTTCCCTTTCTTCTGATGCCAGCTGTATTCCTTTCCTATTGCCACTGTAACAAATCACCAGTAACTTTCTGGCTTAAAACAATGTAAGTGTGTTATTTTCAGGAGGTCGGAGTCTAAGATCAAGGTGTCAGCAGAGCTGCTTTCCTTCCTTCTGGAGGCTGTCGGGGGAGAATCTATTTCCATATCTCTTCTGGTTTCCAGAGGCTTCCTGCACCCCTTGGCTTGTGGCCCCCCAGTGGTGATCACACATGGTTTTGATCTCTGCTTTCTTCACCACATTTCTTTCTCTCCTTCTTCTGCCTCCCTCTCCCATCTTTAAGGACCCTTGTGATTACACTGGTCCCACCTGGATAATCCAGGCTAATCTCCCCATTTTAAGATCCTTAAATTAATCTCACCTACAAAATTACGTTTGTCATCAACCTGTTTGCAGATTCAGGGGATTAGATCACAGACATCTCTAGGAGGCCATGATTCTGCCTAGCACACCAGCAAAGGCTTTTTTTTTTAAAGCAGAGACCACTGTGGGACTCATTAGTTAAGGATAAGATGCAGGCATATTTTAGCCATTTCTTTTACTACTAAAAGGACAGTAACTGATTCCAAATCTAAAAGTTGACACAAAGGTTGAAGTTGAGAGTTGAAAAGTGCGAAAGACAGGAAGGAGAGGGAGAAAAAGAGAATGCAAAGTACATTAAGAACAAGTCTGTAGAAACACAAGTTAAAGAACACCTTCTGCAGAGGAGCAGGGAAGAGGGCAGGTGAAGGAGGGTGAAGGGAAGGAAAGGTGTTACAGGTGGGGAAACAGCATGGGCAAAGCCCTAAAGGCAAGATGGTGCCATAAACAGCTCCTTCATCCCGGTGCTGTAGTTGGTGGTTTGTGGTTGGTATTTCCTGGTAGACTCTACGCTCCTTGTGGGCAGGGACCATGCCTGCACTTCTGTCCACCCCTGAGGACTCAGCAAAGAAGAGGAACCACTGCAAGCCTCACTCAGACTTAACTAGTGGGGTTATTACCACTCGATATCCAGGATCAGTTGAACAACTGACTCTTGGCTGCATGAGCCTCTATGTTCTCAAAGGCTCTACTCCCGCTCTACCCACAAAGCCTGAGAGGAAGGAAAAGGTTGCCACTCAGTTTGTCCAACGGGCTCTAGTGCAAAGATTTGCACTCTAAGTCATGAGTGACTGAAATCCACTAGTAACAACAGCTAACCCTGTTGAGCTCTTACTCTATGCAGAGGTCATCTCATCTTCCCGACAGTCTCGCAGGCCAGCAACAAGTATCCTAGTTTCACAGTGCGAACACTGCGGCTGTGCGCTTCCCACCAGATGCCCAAAACCAGGACTGAGAGCTGCTTCTTGAAGGGCTGCCCTCCCTCGGGCAGAAAGAATGTTAGAAAGAGACAATCCTCTATTTGACAGCAGGCATATCCCCAGGGGCATGAGTAGGGGTGATAGGGAATATTGAACTCTCACTTTGAGTGTTCAGCTCAGTTCCTGAAATAAGTCCCCTCCTTATTTCAACTGTATTAGTTCAATTCAATCATTTGAATTGGAAACTTTATTCTAAAGAGAATTGGAGGAGGCTTAAAATATATAAGTTAACACAAGATAATAACCTATATGTAGATGGGGAAGTCAGAATAAAGAGAAAATCCGGAGGGAAAGCAGATTCTATGCAAGGCAATGGGTGCCTTGGGCTCATACATGCTGCACTGATGTGGGTTGCAGTTGCAGCTCTGAGCTCTCTGTAAAATGAACTCCTCTTGAAGTGTCAGAAATCTCTTACTGCTTTATAATGCAGGTATATCATAAACAACTCACCAGTAAAGTGTCTCATAGTTTGAAGAGCTTTGTCACAGCCTGTCCACATCCAGTTCTCACACGGCCTTCAGTCTTAGGAAGGAAGCCTAGAGGTCAATCTGCTTAACAGCAGCAGAATGGGGGTACTTGTTCTAGTTCCAGGATGGATGGATGGAGAGACAGATGGATGGATGGAGGGAGGGAGGGATAGACAGACATATGGATGGAGAGATAGATGGGTGGATAGATGGATGGATGGATAGACGCAGTGGTAAGAGCCTGGGCCTACTTGCACACATGCCTGGACACTGAGACCCTACTCATCTTTCTCCAGGCTCAGGCCAGTCCCTTCCCAGGTCAGAGGGACCCAGCTGGCAAAGTTCCACAGCTGGCTGGGGTCTACCTAGTGTCTGAGCTGAGGATACGAATGGAATAGAGGCTTTAGGAAGAGATTGTGTTTTAATCTTGCTTGTTGTTATTGTTTTGAACACGCCTTCCTGTTTCCTTTCCCCGCCACCACCTCTACATCAGGCAGGCCTTAGGTGCGGATGAATCTCCTGGGAGGGGCTGTCCTTGGCCTCCCAGGCTGCGAGGGTCCTGTTGTCTGCTAGGTGGTTGGGAGCCAGCCATCCCATGCCTTGCCCAGGCTGTAGAAATGATGTCCTGATAATGTGGGATAATGTTCTTGGAATCTGTACCTGGCCTCCACCACTAACCCTCTCCAGGACTTAGAGGGGTTGCTACAACTCTCCCAGCCCAGGTTTCACTGGATCTAAAACAACTTTTCATAACAGGTAAGAGCCAAGCTGCCAGGGTTGCAATCTCTGCTGTTTACTAGCTGTGTGCCCTTTGGCAAGTAGCTAACCTCTGTGTGCCCCACTTTCATCCATAGTACTATTACTTAGCTCAAAGGTTTCTAATGAGGATTAAATGAGATAATTCATGTGAATTATCTCATGTGCTTTATATCATGTGCTTAACACAGTGCCTGGCCAATTACAAATAACTCATTAAATGTAAAGTGGGTAAAACCAAAATTGCCTCCTCCACCTCACAGCTTTGCTATAGGCCTCAAATGAGTCATTCATTCATACAATAAATAACATTGAACACTTTCTATATGCCCAGCCAGGTACTGGGACCTGGTGAGCCACCTTCCTTCAGGGGCCTTTTGTAAAAAGGCTTTGGAGAGTGCAGGGCGCTGCGGTCTCGCTCATCATGGAGCTTCTGATGCAGAAGGCCTTAAAACCAGACTGGCAGCACAACCTTCTTAGAGGGAAGCTGAAGAAGAGCCCGGTTGATAAAGTGAATGAAATCAGGGCTGCTCTGGAGAAGGACGAGGAGAGGCGGGGCTGGCTCCTACCAGCTCTGTTCCTCTCCATGCCAGCCCCGGCCCCAGTGCAATCCTCGGACCCCACTCCACCCTTTCTCCCTCCTTTTTTTTTAATTAATAAATTTTATTTTTTGGAGACGTTTTAGGTTCACAGCAAAACTGAGCAGGAAGTACAGAGAAGTCCCGTACAGCCCCTGTCCCCACACATAGAACTTGCTCACTGTCAATGTCCTGCACCATAAATGGTGCTGGGAAAACTGGATAGCCACTTGTAGAAAGCTAAAGCAGGACCCACACCTTTCACCTCTCACAAAAATCAACTCACGCTGGATAACAGACTTAAACCTAAGGTATGAAACTATTAGAATTCTAGAGGAAAATGTTGGAAACACTCTCCTAGACATCGGCCTAGGCAAAGAGTTTATGAAGAAGTCCCCAAAGGCAATCAAAGCAGCAACAAAAATAAATAAATGGGACATGATGAAACTAAAAAGCTTCTGCACAGCCAAAGAAATAGTCATGAAAGTAAACAGACAACCTACAGAATGGGAGAAAATTTTTGCATCCTACTCTTCCGATAAAGGGCTGATAACTAGAATATACTTAGAGCTCACGAAAATCAGCAAGAAAAAATCAAATAACCCTATTAAAAAGTGGGCAAAGGACTTGAACAGAAATTTTTCTAAA